>SNQJ01S0084172.1:60119-81124 GCA_010110895.2 Picea sitchensis
CTATGGGTCTTTCTTCAAGGGTTGACATCAATGACAACCAACCTTAATCAACACAATCTTCCATAGTTAGCAACATATAACAACAATATGCCATATCCATTGATAAAGGTTCTATTGAGGGGTAAAATGGGAGGCTCGCAGGTTTTACCTCGAGACCTCCCCCAATGGATATGCCTTAATATGACTCTGCCAACCAACTAGCCTAATGACTATGTTGGTATATCTTCTCACCTTTATTACTTAAGAGATGAGTCTGCCGAGACTTCGGGGGTCAAACCATGGAGGTACATGACTGTACAGATGACATGGAAATCCATAATTTTCTCATGAATTAATTGCAGGTGTAGTCACGAAAACCGAGACAAATTTTCTCAAGGGCCTGAAAGTGATAGACTTAGATCGAGGTGTGGAGACAGTCATTTTTGGGTAATTCGATGACACAAATTCAATGGTGTTGTTTCTTTTTTGATCTAAGAAAATCTTCTGTATCTTAACTCCATAATGAGGTATACTTATGTATTTTTCCAAATTCTTTTGTTGAGTTAATATAAAGGTCTACCCATTTGAGAGCAGGACCCAGAGACGTAGTCCACCAGGGATGAACTCCATTATCAAGTTTTTGTGTTCAGATCTAATGCATATGTCTCTTCATTATTGAGTTATTCCTTCTTTATGGTGCACTTCAATTTATGCTCATTTAATACAATTCTTTAATAAGTCACATCGATGAAAAGATCTTGGATCAGGCCCAACAAAATTCATAAATGAATTGTTTCCGCATCCACATGGGTTTCTTCATGGAAAATCATGTGGACCACGCACTGTGCGCATTTGGAGTTTTTTGTTCTTTGTGGATGTGCGGGCACTGGCTTTGATGGAAGTGCACACAACTTTATGGGTTTTCTACATAATTTTGGTCATCTTGCTAGAGTTGATTCTGTAAATGTTGGAAGTATGATGTATCTGTGTTGGTTGTTTCTTCATCCATTGTCTATATTGTTATGAGTATTTTTTTGGTGATAATATATGCCCCTTGATGCGTGAGTTTAGGAGAATACATATAGCCAAAATACATCATTGTTTCTTTTTCTGAAATTGCCATAGCATAGGAGAGTTGTAGAAACTACTCAGAGGAATTATGAGAGCAATCTATTGGAGGAAAATGAGATTCAAAATGAGACTAGTACTCTCCAAAAAACTAAAATTAAAATATGTGTACAAACGAGGTGGGCATGCCCCATTCTCGTGTCATGAAACCATAAATGAAATGACGAAACAAAATAATTTTGATGAAATAGATGTATGCAACACCCTTGAAGACATCAAACAATGGAAAATGATGGTTCTGATTATTGAATAAAATCTGAATCAAGGTATGACTATCTCAAAGGCATATATGTCCTAGAAAATTCAGAGGTCTTCGACAATTACTGACAATTGCAATGGTCACATAGTAATAACCACTATAGCATGAAACTTTGTTGAGGTAGAATTTCATGGGGTTCAATGACATCAGAAAGCAACGAGGACTCTTTTTGTGTCTTCCAAGACTACCCAGTAATAAGGGAATGAGAGCCAATATACTACCATATTTCTAGAAACTTGTGTTTATTTCGACAGTGAAGGGGTGTGACTACAAGAAGCAAAGGGCTTCTCGACATCGATTTGATCAAATAGGTATAAGAGGGATGAATGGAGGAGGGGATGGAAGAAACTGTGACATGACTGAAATTCAATATGTATGGGATTTGAGAATGGGCCTTGGTTGGGGGAAAGTGGAATGATGAAAAAAACTATAAAGCATGATTTGGAATCAGGAGGACAATCAGATATTGGGTAAACTGTGTTGAATGAGTGAGACTGGAAAGGAGTGGATGATCGGTCAAAATATGGATTTTTAGGATAGGGGTGTCAGTGATAATCCATATGGGGGCCACGATAGAGATATATTTGAAAATATGGTGGTGGAAGAGGAATTCCCCAACCAAGGGAGACATGGGTTGTTGTGTGCCAAGGAAAAAGAGGCCATCGATTGTAATGGAAAAAATATACTCTACTTGCTATAATTTGAAATACACTTTATACAATTACTAGGTAAGTGAATCGAACATGACATTGCGGATGGGCAAATGATATTGGATGATATGTAGGTTTAATGATAATGCATAGGTGCATTTGATGTAACCAAAAGCATGATGTGGGAGTCCATAATGGGGTGGTTATCATGATGATGAGGAAGAAGTATGAGGTTCTTTCTCTGGACTGTATCACTGCCAGGACTCCTTAGTTTAATGGATAGAACATCCCGAGTGTCAATATGCCAAGGGGTAAATATATGTGGGAAAAATCATGGAAGTGAGAATGCTTCCAGTTGATAGTACCTAAATGCAATGGAGGTGATGGTACAACAAAGAAGGGTGTGGGGATCCTAAGGGTAAATTTCAAGGGGTATAACTGGGATATGCATATGATTGCAAAGGGCGTGAGTGAATTCTAGTTGTAAACATATACCTAAATGAGCCATGGGATGGCCGATACTAAATGGTTTGTATTTATTTGTAATAAGTGCTTTCACACATAAAAACCAAATACGCGATGTGAAAAATATCTGGAACAAAAAAGAACATATAACAATTATTTGATAATCATGCTAATGCATGTGCGTACATGTTCTTTTAATATTGTTGGGAAAAATGGTCCCTTAATGAAAATTTTGGGTGCCCCTGGAAAGAGGCTGAGGAACAATGAGTTCCTAGAAAATGTAATATCTGAAGGATGGTAGGGAACGATGAGTTCCTGGTAAAAGGAACCCCCTAAGAGAGGCCATGGAATAATGATTTCATGAAAAATTCACTCCTTGAAGGAGGCCACAAAAAAATGAGTTCCCAAAAATGGCACTCCATGAAGGATGTCAAGGAACCATGGGTTCCCAAACAAGGCCCTCTCTAAGGGAGGCCAAGGAATGGTTTGTTTTTGAAAAATGAAATCCTTCAGAGACCATGAAACAATGAGTTCCTAGAAAAGGCACTCCCCTATGGAGGCTAGGGAGCCATGGTTTCTTAAATAAGGCCATTCCTAAGGTATTTCAAGGAACAATGGGTTCCTAAAAAAGGCACTCCTTGAAGGAGGCCACAGAACAATACGTTCCTAGAAACGGCACTCCCAAAAATGGCTAGGGAACCATGGGTTCCTAAACAAGGCACTCCCAGAAATGGCTAGGGAGCCATGGGTTCCTAAACAAGGAACTCCATAAGGGAGGCCAAAGAAAAATGAGTTCCTAAAAAATGCACTCCTTGAAGGAGGCCAGGGNAAATGGCTAGGGAACCATGGGTTCCTAAACAAGGCACTCCCAGAAATGGCTAGGGAGCCATGGGTTCCTAAACAAGGAACTCCATAAGGGAGGCCAAAGAAAAATGAGTTCCTAAAAAATGCACTCCTTGAAGGAGGCCAGGGAGCCATGGGTTCCCAAACAAGGAAATCCCTAAAGGAGGCCATGTTTCTTAATGGGGCGAACTAACAATGACCAAGGCTAAGGGGGCCTTGTCACAAGAAGTAATTGGTGGATCATTCTAATTAGGACATGTGGCTTGAAATCCCATGATTTATGGGGCACTGGACACACGGTGGTGCTATAATGGTTCCCATGAAGGGTATATTATGATCTTGTCTGACAATTGTTTTAGATTTATGGAAAATTGTTTTGGATTGTTTGTTGTCAATGATGTCAACCCTTGGAGAGTGATATTGTAGATTGATTTCGACCCATAAAGATCGATTTAAACCCTTGAGTATGTTTAATATCACATTCCGATAGCTCTAGAGATATGGGTAAAGAATCCAAGTTTGGTTGAGGAATAATGTAATGAAGAACAATGAATTTGTAGGCAAGACTATACTATATGGATAGTACATTTTGTGTTGTTTTCGATGATATGTGGAACATGAAATAACTCCTCACGGTTAGAGAGTTATGGCCATGTGAAGTTGGAGAGCCCTCATGAGTTATATATAAGCCCCTATAAGGTCAAAGTAGTCAATTATTCTAGAAGATCATAGAAGAAGTGTACTAGTCAAATTGACGGTAACTAGGAGGTAATCATGGGTAAAGTTGTTGCATTAAACAAATAATTAAAGTTGTGAGTTTGTTAATTATGGTAAAGTGGTTGTAAAGAGAAAATTATTTAAATAATAAAGTGGTTGAAACAAGAAGTGGTGAGTTTACTATTTATGGATAAGTCAAAGTGGTTGCAAAAAAAACTAATTAAATAATAAAATTAGTTGCAATTAAAAGTGGAGAACTTACTATTTGTGGATAAAGTGGTTTTGAGTGGACAAGTGTTTAGAAGTGGGTTATCCCTAAAAGAAAGAAGTTGGTTAAGAGGTAACCCCTTGAGGAAGATACTTGGAGAATATAAATAAGAGAGAAAGGGTCTCCCATTAACACCTATTGAGCATATTGAATATCTATCTTTTGAAGTGTTATTGGAAGATATTATTGGTATCCATGAGTTACATGAACAAAGGATACATCCATGAGTTATAGGAAGAGAGCATATGCAAGTTACAGTAAAGAAGAGCACATCAGTGAGTTATAGGAATGCAGAGCGCATCCACAAGTTATAGGAACACAAAGAGTATCCATGATTTATAGGAACAAAGACTGCATCCGTGAGTCACAGGAACACAAAGCGTATATGTGAGTTACAATAATGTAGAGCACACCCACGAGTTGCAATAATGTAGAGCACATCCATGAGTTGCAATAATGTAGAGCACATCCATGAGTTACAATAATCCAAAGCGTATCCATGAGTTACAAGAACATAGAGCGCATCTACGAGTTATAGGAACGTAGAGCGCATCCGCGAGTTATAGAAATGTAGGACGTATACATGAGTTACAAGAATGAAGAGTGCATCCATGGGTTATAGGAAAGAAGGGAACATACATCCACGAGTTACAAGAAGTAAGGGTCGTAGATATGTTAAGGAAAAATGAAGATTATAAGATAAACTCCATCAGGTTAGTTACAGATGTAAAAGGTATGTTTTTTAATGTGTTATGATGTTGCATTTTGGTGACATTCAGGAACATGCTTGAGGAATGACTTTGTGATGTTTGGTATACTCCCTCTTTGATGTATGGTATTTGTTGTAGAGTATGATTTGAGGTAGATATGTTAAGGAACATTTTTGTTTCACATCTAAGTTATACCGGTATATATTATGGTGCATTGTTGGAGGCATTTATTTGTATTATGGGTATATGATCTATGAGATTAGATCTAGTTTTGTTTGATGCACATCTTGGTGATATTGTGCATATGGTTGAGAATTGTCTTGGTGATTGATATTCGTGATTAGATCTAGTTTGGTTGATGAGATTGCTGAACAACTATAGTTATAGGTTGGTGATCAGTTACATGTTGATGACAGTTATAGTTTGATGATCAGTTACAGGTTGATGATCAGTTACAAGTTGAGGAACAACTATAGGTAGTGATCAGTTATGGGTTGATGGAAGTTATAGGTGGATGATTAGTTACAGGTTGATGCTCATTTATTTTTTACGATAGTGACAACAACATAATCAATTTATACATTTGTAACTTATATTTCAGGGTGGTTGGACGTGGCAAGGATAGGTGGTTGTAGCCGAAGAACATAGGGGGTTTTAGCCTCCTTCTGGTTGTAGTCAGAGAATTGGGGAGTTGGATATTCCCTCAGGTTGTATCCTGAGAAAATACAGGGTTGGAGCCTCCTTCCAGTTGGAGATGGAGAATTAGAAGTTGGTGCTTCCTTGAATGTAATTCTTAAAGAAGTATAAGAAAAGCATTATGTGGTTTTCTTCTGCATTCGGTTTCCATGTAAAATACTGGTGTACTGTGCATTGTGTGGATGTGTCTATTATTTTTTATTATGAATTGATGGATGTTAATGTTATATTATGAAACAACATATTAATGATGAACTGATGAAGATTGTTGAATAAGTTAAAGGAATATACATTGTGGTTAAAAAGGATTAATAAGTGGTATAAATTTCTCATTGTTGATTCACCCCCCTCTCAGTAATCCAACAATTGGGATCAGAGAAGGTTCCTTTAGTGAACAATTTAACCATTGGAAGGGGATCATGGAATATACTGAGAATGGAGTACCATTTTTTAATGGTCAGAATGGTCTAAAGTATGAGATGTGGAGCATAAGGATGATAACCGTTTTAGAGGCACAAGGATATGATATTTGGTATTCAGTTGTGACAGGATATAATGCTACAAAGAAATCAAAGACTGCAGCTAAGAAGGAATTGAAGAAAAATAAAAAAATAGCAACGGATTTCATCTGGGAAGGATTACTTGATTCGGTAAGAGAAAAGGTTGGTAATTGTTCATCAGCTAAAGAACTTTGGGATAAGTTACATAATATATATTCTTCACCCATCACAGAGTTAGAGAATGTCAAAGAAGATGTAGGTACAGATCAAGAGCTAATATGCTCATCATGTCAGAAAATTAAGAAGAAGAAGAGTATGAAATCAACAAAAGTATGTTTTTTTGTTTTTAATTGTGAAAAAGGAGGACATATTGAATTTGAATGCCCGCATTTGAAAATTGAAACTGATGAGATAGAAAATCCAATTGAAATAGAAGATAATTAAAATATTAAAAGGGAAAATAATAATGAAGTGAAATACAGTCAACTAGAAAGAGAAATTGAGGAAGAAATTACCACCTTGAAGATCCAACTCGAAGAAGAAAAAGAATAGAAGAAGTAATGAATATCTAGAGGAAGAAGAAAGAATAGGATTGCGAGAAGCTTGAAGAAGAAGTTATCATGTTGAGAGTAAAAGTTTTCAATATTTGTGAAAATGCTGAAGAAGCATCCACATCATTAGCAAGAAAACTTGAAGAGAAATGTCACAAGTTACGAGAAAATAAGAATGAAGAAAAACCCAAGAATTATGAAGAAGTCATTAAAGGTTCTATGAAGAAGGAAGAGTGCAAGCCACAAAGAAACCTCAATCATGATCATGAATAGTCAAGGTAGGAATTAAGAAGGACTACACCAAAAATAATATCATTCACTCCCATGTATGTAAATTTATTCAATCCCAAATAAGCTAGTGGTTCCAACCCCAAATCACCCATACTCCAAATGTCTTCTATATAAGTAGTAAATTCAATACTACCCTCTTATGCTAATTCTTTTCTAGTACAATTAGTTAGTCAATCACAACGGGGAAGTGTGAGTACATGGAGGATATTGGGATCCCCTGGTAGGTTGCAAGCATGACCACTAGGTTTCATTTTGATAGGAGAAACAAGATCAACAATGTCTAGTCACGTGGGAGGTTCGATTGCTTGATACCCAGAATTATGGGGTAAGGGAGATGTAGATGTTGAGAAACACTGGTTCTTGTGTGAAGCAATCTGGAGGTCTAGAGGGACTCCAGATGCGAATAAGTTGGTTGAATTCTAGACTACCTTGAAAGGTTATGATCAATAATCTTCATGTACCATTTGAGAGCATGTACCACACACACCACCAATCAATGTAGAGCATTGGGTGCACTTGTAGACAGGTTGGACCGAACATCATTCAGAGTGAATGAAAACCCATAACATCAAAACTAGTGAGACTGATAGTTCTTATAATCACCCATTAAAGTTGTGCAAAGTAAATATAGGGACCACATAGCAACCTAATATAGCTATGGTGGGATATTACTGGGATGAGAAGACTAGTCAAGAAATACCGAGTTTGTTGCAGGAATATGAGGATTTGTTCCCAAAGACCTTTTCAGAGTTAAAAGGGATCAAAGGAGTTATGGGAGAAATGAAAATTGAATTAAAACTAGGATCAAATCCTGTGAGGCATAGACCATACCGCCTTAAACCTAGAGTAAAAGAGAAGGTTAAGAAGGAGATAGACAAGATGATGGAAGCTGGACTTATTTTTGTAGTAGAAGAAGCAGAATGGGTAAGCCCAATAGTCATCCAGAGCAAGAAAGGCACAAAGGATATCAGGGTCTGTGTAGAATATAGAAGCCTTAACTCTGCCTATGTGCATGACCCTTTTCCAACACCTTTTACTGATGAGGTGATAGAACAAGTTGCGGGGAAAGAATCGTACTCATTTACAGATGGATTTTCAGGGTACCACCAAGTAAGGATTGTTGAAGAGGACAAAAAGAAGACCACATTCATAACACAATGGGGGTGATTTTCATACAATGTGATGCCATTTGGCTTAAAGAACACCTTTGTAATTTTCTCTAGGATTGTAATAGCAGCTTTCCAAGAATTTATTCATAAGTTTATAGAAGTTTATATGGATGATTGGATGATATACAGTATTCTCAAGGAACATGTAGCACTATTATGTCTGATGTTTGACAGATGCAGAGAATTGCAAATATCGTTGAATCTCATAAAGTGTATCTTCTATGTACCACATGGAATTGTTTTGGGCCACATAGTATGTCAAGAGGGAGTACTGGTAGACCCAACCAAAGTTGCGGTTATTGTGAAAATTCCACCACCTATGAGTGCTAAGAAGTTGCGCTCCATCCTGGGGCACACAACATGTTCATTAGAAGATATGAAAATATCACTGCACCTTTGGAAAATATATTGAAAAAGGCCGAAATGTTCCAATGGACCCCAGAATGTGATAAAGCATTTGAGACCCTAAAGGAAAATCTTAACACAATACCCATTCTGATATTCCCAAATTGGGAAAACGATTTTCACGTCCACGTAGATGCTTCATGTATTGCCTTGGGAGTTGTCTTAGCACAACTAGAAGATGGAGCCATGGATCATCCTATCTATTTTGAGAGCAGGAAGTTGTTGCAAGATGATCGCAACTACACAACGACATAAAGGGAAGGTTTAGCTATGATTTATCCTTTGCAAAAGTTTAGACACTATTTTCTAAGTTCTCATTTTAAGTTCTTTACTGATCATTCTGCATTGAAATATCTAGTTAACAAACCTATGTTGGAAGGGAGAATTTGTATATGGTTGTTACCATTTCAAGAATTCTCCTTTGAAGTGATCATTAAGCCTGGAAGGTGTAATGTAGGGCCTGATCACCTATCTATATTAGAGTTAGGAGAAAGTGGCAGAGCAGTTGATGATCAAATCCCAGATGTAGATCTGTTCTGCGTTGAGGCCATAACATAGTACCTAGAAGACATAGAAGTATTATTAAGTACAAGAGCCTACCCAAAAACATATTCCACAATCCAAAAATTCCATATGGTGGTTAGAGAAGTGGACTATCAGTTAATTGTAGGGAAATTGTATAAATTGGGACTAGATAGTATCCTAAGAAGATGTGTCTTGGACTACGAAAGATAGGATATACTATGGGAGTGCCACAACTGATTTGCGGGAGGTCATGTAGGAGGAAAGGCCACTGCGCATAAATTCCTCCAAGATGGAATCGCGTGGGAAATGCTCTTCAAGGATGCAAATGTATATGATATATCATGCAATGTTTGTCAAAGAGTGGGTAATCCATCATGATGAGATGAATTACCACTTCAACCAGTTCGCGCTTTACAAGAATTTAAGAAGTGGGTGGTTGACTTCATTGGGCCACTAAACCCCACATATAAGCATTCAAAGGCTAGGTACATTATTACCACAACTGACTACCTTACACGTTGGGCTGAGGCAACAACTGTTCAAGATTGCTCGATTGATACCGCTGCTAGGTTCATTTTTGAAAATATAGTCACTCGATTTGGATGTCCTAGGAGTCTGACCAGTGATCGGGGAGATAATTTTATTAGTAGTACTATAGAAAATATTATAGTAGATTTCCTGATCCAACATCATAAGAGTATCCCCTACCACCGACAAGCCAATGAAATAGTAGAAGCGTTCAACAAGATTCTTGAAAGAGGGTTAACGAAAGTTTGTTGTGCAAACAGGGAAGATTGGGATGATAGAGTTCCAACAGTACTATGGGCTTATAGGACAACCACAAAGAAACTCCATAGGTACACGCCATTTCAGCTAGTTTATGGGAAAGAGGTTGTGGTTCTTGTAGAATTCATCACTCCAAGTTTGTACATTGCATAGATCAAACACATGTCGGAGGAAGAATCATTTGCACAGAGACTCATAGAGTTACAAGAACTTGAAGAGACCAGGGTTTCAGTAGACCTCCATCAGTCAGTTGATAAATCAAGGAAAAACTCTTGTCATGATAGACACATTAAGACTAAAACATTTTCACAAGGAGACAAGGTCCTATTTTATGATAGTTGGTACCAGAAGCACCTAGGAAAGTTGCACATGCATTGGTTGGGATCATTTATAGTTTTGGATATCCGACCTTCTGGAGCAATTAGACTTGCATAACTTGATGGTATGCTGCGGCCAGGATGGGTGAATGGTACTCACCTACAACCCTATATGTGTTAAAACTGAGCTAAAAGGACTATTTATGTAGTCTGAAGGAGCATGTATAGTTGTTAGATTTGAGTTTTTTTGCAATTTCTGTAAATTCAGTTAATAAAATCGACGTGTGTAGTCTTGCGATGTGATATGTAGTTCATTTATTTTTCTATCTAAGTGTTGTTTGATGTAGAACTTCCTACTCAACAACATAGGATCAGAGAAGGAAAGAACCTATTAATAACAGTCATTAAATATGATGAGGACCCCTTTGTGGTCAGAGGGAGGGTGAATCTGAACACAATCTGAGTCCATGTGTCACATGAACCCAGTCCAGTCACAAACTTTATTTCTATTACGGTACCCCGTCTGAATTCAATTAAGTCATAAAGTCGCGATACATGAATATGCCATCGATATTCACACCAGGATTCCCATCCATCAAACGGAAAGGTCAAAAATCGGTCACGTCCCTGTCCAACTTGCACAGTAAATGCCAGAATCACCCAATAGTATTTACCCCGTTAACCCGTCCTGTCGAAAAACTCAAATCCAAGTTGTGTCCATAGGGTAATGATGAACAAAAAATTATCATTAAACTTGCCAGCTAAGCCCAGGTATAAGGCTCTGATAAATAGTTGTAGAACACATTGTCTTCAGAAAACACTTAATGATTTTCAAATTCTGTAGAACGAGCAAGCTTGTGTAATCGTAAGACCCGTAGTTGTGACCACCAAATCCTTGTTTCACTGTGGAATTTGCTCATAATCCATAACGTAAAATGTCGAGAGCTATAGGAAGCCAAAGCACCGTATCCAAAGATGTTGTACCAGATGAGCCCTGCAACCCTCGAGTTGAGGTCATGGGTGATCTCAAGGGGAAGGTGGAGCAGGTCAAGCTCCTCGATCTTAGCTTAACATATCAAGTCTTGTTCCCCCAGATGAACATAGATGTTTTCTGGAGTATCACTCTAGATGATTTGGGAGGCATACAGTTCGTGCCAAAGCTCAAATTTATCAACCTATTTAACTCAACCATCTTGAACCTCAGAGACTTACGGGTTTTCGGTACCACTGGTGAAGTTGCGCGGTGCACCAAGTTCCTAATCAGCAGGGTGCATGAAATAATTATCTGGTTGGATAGGCGGTATCCAATCCACTCCGAAGACATCCACCAACTTACAAGACTATCCCTTGAGGGCGAGGATGTGTCCAAAGGATTCCAGGGTCCCAATAAGCATGACAAAAAGAAAGGGGAGCCCAGACTCTATGAAAGCTTCCACACGCAGAGGGGGGTTCAAATAGCCAAAATCAACTCCATAATACAAGAGATGGACAGGACTGACTGCTACATCATAGCCAACATAGTCATGAGCTCGTATTACAAGGTATAATGCACGCTGGATGCATTATCAGTAGCAGATTTTTGCGCCAATGGCGCTATAGTCAATTGGTGTAGTTACCTATTGGAGGAACTACTCATGGCTTGTGAGGAAGCCTAGGAGAAGGGAGGCACATTCACATATGGATAGCTGTTTCTTGTGTTCACAATGATAAAGTGGATGCGACCCACTATAAGACCATTGGCACTAGCAGACAAGGGGCACCTCGCAAAGATGTTTGAGCTATGGAACTCAAGGGCGGACTCAGAGAACACAACTTTCAACAAAAGTAGGTTCTCCAGGTGGTATAATAGGCTCATTGACACAACACAGAGGTTGCACATTCCACAGGAGATCCTCAACTGCAATATGAGGAACACCGCCTTAAGCATAAACTGAAACCATACGTTTTTATGGACGAGGTATGCCAATAGGGAGGACTTCCATTCAAGGATGTTGTCATTCTACTTTGACGAGGAGGCTTTCAATAAAGAGGTAATGTCATGGCATGGAGTTAAACGTAACCCACACAAATCGGGGATGCACTACATTTTTCCCACTAAGCTGCTGAAGAAGAAAGGTAAAGAAGCAGGGGTAGGAACGAACTCAAGCTCATAGGCACAGAAGAAAGAAGCTCCAGAATAGACGAACTCTGAAGAGGAGGAGGAGACACAACCACTAGAGTGGAAGAAAATAACAATGTCGATATTCCCGCAACTGCAAGAGAAATCCCTGTTGACAGGTAAGGATGTAAAGAAGATATTTAGTGCCACGTTCATTACAAAAATCATGGCTAATAAGTTCAGAACAGAGGTCTCACCAAGAAACATAATGAAACCCCAACCTCTTTCATCCACCGTCCCCCGCACTCACTCAACAGTCCAACCATCCCCCATCATACATATTCATGATGACCCTGAGCCTGACACCCATCCATCCACCATTGTCACTGATCACCCTCCATCACCACCACAACCCCAATCACCACCCCTAGAAACCAATAATCCACCCCAAACCACTGATCCAGAGCCCATGCAGCTTGATCCCCCAAAACTACTTGATCCAAAACTCCCAGAAACAAGCCTATAGTTAACTGAGAAAAGACTAGAACTTCTTGGTCCAAATCCAGAAGTACCAGAGAAGATACTGTAACTGACTGAACCAAACCCTAATTCCCAAGACCAACAAATTGTACCTTTTGTGCAGCATAAGGACACTCAAATGGTAGAGGAGCTTCAATTTCAAATCCCCCAACATATTTCCTCAACGAACAAGTTTGAGGGTGCTCTAGGAAGCACAAATAAGAAAGAAAATCCACATAAAGAGAAGGAGCTACTAGAGGTTCATAAAGGAGCTAGAGTCAACCTCCAGGAAGAGAGCAACATCCACGCAGGAAAAAATGGAGATGATTCTCCAAAACCATCAACATTTCTTAGAGTTGTTGTAACTCTGCCTGGCCAAAACAGGGGTTCTGACACTCCTTCCATTAACGTTGATACAGAGGCTTGTGCCATGACCATCCACAGGGGAGGAGGAGGTAGAGACTCCTTCAGAACATTCAATGGCTAGTGGAATTCCACTGTAGGTCCGATCACCCAGGGACGCAACCCCTTCATTTGGTGACCTTGCATAGTGGCCAACAACACACTTATTTGGAATGATCAGAGCATCAAATGATCAACTAGAGTAGAGGCTTCAACATGCCAAGAGGTCTATCAAGTTCGCAAGGGAGGAAGCACTCCTTGTGAAAGCATTCAAAAAATAAGAAGAACATGCAAAGATCAAGGTCAAGCATAGACTGGAAAGAGTTCAAGAAAGGCTTGTTGAATCCTGGACAAAAATTTGGAAGGTCACACCCCAACTGCCTGAAGCTAATGATGTAGGAGAACCAGAGCACCAGATTGAACTACTCCAAGGAGCATGGTCACAATTAGCCATTCACATTGAGAATCTGGAAGTGAAGTTGCGACAAAATCAACAAGAAGAAGAGAAAAATCATCGAAAGTTGTAGGACCAGATGGAGAATATAATTCTAGATGGAAACAATGCCTGAGCAGCACTACACAAGAAGACAATTGAGTGCACAAATATTTTTAGAGAAGTCAGCGACTGGATGGGCATCATCGCTAGGTGCAACCAGAGTTTGGAGGACATATGCACTAGAATCTAGGTGTTGAATGAAGAAGTTGTGACTACAATGGATCTGTTGGAGCAACAACAAAAGTTTGATCAGATTCGGTAAGCAGACAATGAGTTGAACGCTCTATTTGAGGTACATTTCGTAGCTAAGAAGGATTTGCATGACTTACAACCTGTCACTTAGATAGTTTATATGTGAATGGATCAAGTTGATGAAACAACATATTCTGAATGGAATGCTTTGGTCGCATCCAAGCCCAAGGGATGTATCACATATGCGACCCAACAGTTCATCGCCGAGGCCTCACTCCTTTCTAGGAAATGGAAGGATAAAGTTGGAATCTTTCAAGAAGTTAAGAAGAGGGCCTTGAAGTTGGTCCGAGAGTTGGGCCCTTCATTTGAAGAGGCAAAAGAAGAGAAAATGCAAGAAGAGAAAAGGAAAGAGGAAAAGGATGACAAGGGAAAGCAATAGTTTCTCCTGGAAGATGCGAAAGAGTCGAGTACTTGACTTGAGGGCGAGTCAAGTTTTGTGGTTAGAGCTTGTTGGGCCCTTCGTTTTTGGATGAGAAGATGTGCAAGAAGGATTATAGTCCCAGTTTTGGTCTAGTATGAGTTGCGCAAGATAGAAAAGAAGATGGACAACAGAGCAAGGAAAAGTAACATAAATCAGTTGTGAAAAGGACAATGCAATGCCATCAAGGCAAAAGCAGTTGCAATAGAACAATAAATAATGCGAGCTCAAATCCATAAGAAAATACTTAGATTATATATAGGGATGAATATGATTGTAAAAGGGTTCGATCATGATTGTAAGAGGGTTGTTTTCTATTGTTGAGAAGTTGGGTTTGAGTTCTGTATATGTAATCTGTACACCATTTTGGGAAATAGAGCTCTGCGACATCGGTCCAGGGCAAGGAGTCTCTAATAGAGCACTACTTTGTATCTTTGATGTTGTAAATGAGAAATACATGAAGATAATATATGAAGAAGGACCCAAAATTTCAAAATATGTTGCGTCATTCTGTGTTTATACTTCTGCATTGTATCTTTCCAATACTTCTTTATGCCTCATAAGTTCCACATGATGTTTCTGTGCATGAATGCTTTTCGCAACCTAAGTAGTTTCAGTTCCTATGTGTATGATCTCCGACCTATTATGTATTTATATTTTTTGTGAAATATCATGGTGAATCTTGAAGGTTCTGTGAACCCACCTAAGCATAGATGATGTTAGGGGCAAAATTTCGCAAATGGGCTAATTTTCCATGGCTTTTTCCAAAACAAGATTCCCCAATTTCCATTTTTTCTAAAAATGATTTTCCCAAATTCCATAGAATAAATTATTTTACCTTAAAAATAGCCAAAATTTTATAGAAAGTATATAAAATCCTTAGAAATTTGAATATTTTTACAAAAATATCGCCAAACATTTTAGATTTTGCATATTAAGGACTAGTAATATTAGCCCATGTTTCTACATTCTAATATAAATTTCCATCCTTAAAATCATCCTTGCACCTAAGTATTCTCCTTTCCCTTCCATATCCTTTTGTCTTAGTTGTGCTTCGGGTGAGACTTATTCTCTTCGATGGATATGGAAATGCCAGCACTCTAGAATACATGGTACCTTTTGTTGGTAACCTGAGAAGGACCCTGTTCTGATCAACCTTGCACCAACAGTATTTTGAAGACAAGTAAATAATCTAAAAAGGTGAAACTGGTCCCTTTGGAAAACACTTAGAATATCAAGACTGCATATGAGGCCATAAACATAATTGACCCAACCCCGTTTTTGTATTTTTGAACGTGGCACAAAATTATTATCCCCTCGAGTCCTGTCTCTTTCCTAGGAGAAATGAATTTGACGGATGTCCTCGTGGTGGATATACGTTGTGCAAATGTTTTAAACCCACCTGTCAAGAAGGACAAGTGTAGGAAAAATACACAACAGTTTTGAAGGAGATGCATGGTCCCCTGACCGTCTTCACCATATGGAGATCCCAAGTGACAACTCATAGTCATCCACCACACCAAATCTCCACATGCATACTACAACTAGTGATCATGGGACAACAATAAAATCCCATTACACTGGGTGGAAAAATTATGATAGAGTGCTCGATCATTTGGGTGACCATCCAAAGGCGAAACGCTGACGCATCACCTTCTAATGATTGAATCTTTCTGATTATCGAACGATCATGATAAAGTCGTCGGTTATGACACGATTGGGTGCAGTTGGGTTCCTATTATTAGTAATTCCTATTCAAAAGATCATATGGCAGGGAATAACCAGAACCAAAATTTCAAGAGTAGTAGTTTGGAGCATGACAACCCAAGGGGCACAAAGTTTTCTATATATTTCATATTTTCAATGTAATATGGGTTGGTTGGCAAAGTAGTGTAGACAGGAAACTGTTAAATGTAACTTTAGAAACCAATTGAAATATAATGCAAAGGTCTTGAGGATTTGATGAAAATATTCTAATGGTGGTGGTTTGATGTATTGTGATCTCTCCTATGTATGTACTTCTTGTTTTCTGTATATCCATGTCTTTACTCTATTTAAATTGGAACATTTAATAAGTCTAGAATTCAACACGTGGTGCTTTAGACTTTGCCATTTAAACTACTGTGTTTTCTTCTAAGTAATTTAGAATTCATATTCAATGGTGCTCTGAGTTTCTTTATGTACTTTTCCTCTTGCCACACACAACGACATTTGAACTGAAAGACCATTTCCTATTTAGCCTTTATCCTATCAAAGTTTTAGTTACCTAGTCATTTATTTCTCTCGCTTTCTGTAATTTGAATCCATGGTCCACAGTTATGTATTTCCTTTCCAATAGAACCATAAACATTTCACAAATGCAATAAACCTAGCCGAAAAATAGAATAAACTTATATCGTTGGCCCTCCTAGTCAAATGACATGGTTAATTCCTTTAAACCCATGAGAATGAGACCCAAAGTCCTTAGCCAGTCTCCACCCAACACAATTTCGCAACCGTCCATGTCGATAGAAAAAATATGAGCTTTCACATGGTAGTCACCAATTTGGAGATGCACATTTTCACAATGCCCTCCAAATTTCATGGATCTTCCATTGGCAATCCTGATTTGGAAATTATTGACTACATGGATATAGCAATGAGTTTCTTGGGCAATGCGACGATGAATAAAATTATGGGTGCTTCCACTATCAACTAGAATGATGACCTTCCTATGATTGATCTAACTAATTATCTTGAGGGTTTGGGGAGCAGAGAAGTGAGTGAGATCATTTAGGGAAATGCCTGGTTCTACTTCGGGAGGGTCTAAGGGAGGGGTTTTGTCAGTGGGTTCAGGTGACTCAGACACAAGGGGAGTTTCAACATCCTCTTCTGAAATATCCTCCTAGATGGCCATAAAAGTATTTTGTTCCTTACATTTGTGGCCTGAAAAATATTTGTCATCACAATTATAACAAAGGCCTTTGAGTTGGCGTTCAACCATTTCAGCCCTGGTCAATTTTTTGATCTTTAGTGGAGCAGAAGGAGTAGTGGGATTTACTGGTTTAGTGCGAGGAATAAAGGAGGGTTTCAAATTTTGAGAAGAGACAACCTGTTGTTCTTCCTTATCTCTTTTAGTAGCCTCCACCCAACTCTGAGGCCGATCCATGAGGACATGGGAAAGAATCTCATCCTTGAGGCCACTGATAAAACATTCTCAGAAAAAAACATCAAACATGCCTTATGTACAAAAAACCAGTCGCTCAAAAGAAGCTATAAATTCTTCGACTATTCTAGATTGTTTCAACTTTGTCAAATGGCCTAAATGGTTAGTGTCAATTTCAAATAATTCATAAAGCTCTGCCACAAAGGGTGTCCAAGCAACATACCCTTGACGACCAGTTTTTCTCCAATGCCACCATTGCCAATGTTCTTGATCTTGATGGAGACCACCATACCAGAGTTTATCCAAATCATTTGTAATGTTGTACAAAGAGAAATAATGTTCCATTTGAGTTACCCAACCAGTGGTATATGAGCCATCAAATTTGGTCACATCCACCCGTCGAAGGCGTAGGCCATGCTGGAAGTGATGGGGCTGAAAATTATGAGAATGAGAGGAAGTTTCAGCTTCAGTATGCAAAGGGGGTCAGATAAAGGGGGATTTACAGGGATATGTATCTTGGTTCAGATCATCGAAACAATATATTCAAGATGGGTAGTCATGTATTGTTTGAGGTCTTCTTTGAGTTCAATGATTCATGCAACAATGGAGGAATGCATGTTTTGATTGATGGTGGCAATATTGGCACTCAATTGTCTCAGTTCTTGTTGGGTCTCTGTGAAATTAGATTTCAAGGTATTGAAGCGAGCTTCCAAGTCTTGGCTACGGGTTTGGGCCATGATGACAAGGGAACAAAAAAACGGGGGTGGGGTCAAATTATTTTCTAAAAAATGATAGGTATGAATGTGATAAGGGAAAAGAGATAAATCCAATGGAATAGATCTCAAATAATGGTGCAAAAATTTCCAGACTTGTATTTTTTTACACCTACGGAGTTATACTCTGGTTTGAAGAATACTACAGTGATGAAATGCCCAAATGCTTAACTAGGAAGAAATGTTTAGTTATATGGAAACTCGAACACAGTTGCGTGACAATAGATCTTGTCTGTTTTATGTTTTGTTTCCGTTCCCATGTTATAACCCTAATTTGCACCAGACATGCTTACCTAGAATCAAGCCATATCAGATTCCATTTTTGCCAAAGCACTGTTGAACAACTCTTCTTAAAAAATTCTTTTATAAAGGCCCACGTGCCCTACTCCATTACTGCATGCATGTACATGCTAGCTGACCCAAAACAGCCTGCGTGTACCTGCAAAAGCAGGAAAAAAGGAAAGTTGTCGACATAACACACAGCTTTGGGTGAGCTAACTAAACCTTCCGACCATGCATGGCCGAAGGTTCATCCAAATACCTAGCTTATTATAGCCTATAAAAGAAGGGTTAGAGGTCCCATTTGGAAGAGGAGAATGATAGTAAAGAAACTCTACCCAATTGCACATTCCCATTGTCCCAACCCTTTAGCCATCCTTGTGCAAGGAGAGATACAAAGAAAAGAAGTTGGAGGACATTTGAAGAGGATCCCAATATTAGGTTCGCGGAGCGATTGCCGGTCTCGACATTGTAATTTGATTCATTAAAATTAATAAAGAAATGCTTTTCTCATCCCACTATATTAGTTCTTCATAATTTATTGAATATATGTTTGAATCTCTAACCCATTAATCTGTAGGTAAAATGCATGTATAGTTTGTTGCTTGTTTTGTATGCAGGTCAACCTTGGGAGGAAAGATTCTAAAAATCAATCAAGCGTGAAGAAGGATCGACATCGAATGCCCGAAACAAGGTATGTTCGTCTAACCATGTATTTTCTTAAAAGAAATGGGGATTAGGTCTGGGACGACGGTAGAAATTATGATTCTTTTGGTCTTATCTGCATGAATAATATAACCCTAAATGGTAGTCTGTAGGGGGATTTCCCACAACAACAGAATTGGCGACCATACTGGGGAAGTCTCTAGGGTTCCTGGGAATATTTTTGGGTATTTTTAAAAACTTTTTTCCTTTCCTGATTTTGAAGTTTCTGCAAAGTATGAGCTAACAGAGATTCTGGTCTTCCATACCAGTCATCTCTATTTCTTTTCTAGAGTATATTTTTTTTTCCGAGACCCACAGAGGTATACACAACCTATATAAGGTCTGCACGTGTGTACCCACGCCCTACATTCTTAAAACCCATGTGTAAACGCTAGCTGAAGAAGTAACAATAGCGTGTATGATTCCATAAAAATTTTGAGACAATCATCCTCTTCCCTGTCAGAATTAGTCATTCTCAGGGGTTTTCTGGAACTCTTTCTAGTCTTTGTTGTTTGCAGTGTATAGCTTAGGTTTCACCTTAGATTGGTTTGTTCTACGAATTTTTTCCTTTCATTGTTTTCTTTTTTCTATTAAAGAAAGTGTCTGAGCCTTCAAGAGATCCTGGTTCTCAGTATCAGTGGTCTCTTCCTGGTTTGATTTGCCTATTTTTATTTGTTTCAGAGTTTTAGAGATACACGTAGCCCGTATAAGGACAACACGCATGTACACACCCTCTGACTCTACATAGCTCGCATGCACATGCTTGTTGTTGAACTGTCAGTAGTGTGCTTGTGAAGGATAGTTTTTGTTGAAGGTGAGGCAGTCATCCTTTCCCTTGACAAGAGTTATACCTCTCAGGATATTGAGTCTCTATCATAGCAGTTAGTAGCTTAGGTTTGATCTCAGCCATAACTTTCTTTTTCATTTATAATTTTTCATGAAAATTTTATTTTGTAAGGTTTTTAGACAAGTGTGAGAGTCCATTTTTAAGTTGCTAGTGTGTGATTTTTTAAAGTGATTCTTTGCGATTTGCGTTTAGGCTAGAATTTTTTCTTGGTTTTGACTTGTTGATATTTTTCCTTTTTGCTTTGTAAGCATTCAAATAAAAAACAAAAATATTTTATTTTTCTTTGTTTGGTTGAAAAGTGTTGTTTTGCATTAGTAACTAGGGAAAAGTATTTTCTTTCATAAGTTCTTGGAAGTTTACTTATATCGTAAGTAGCTTGTAGTCAAGTGAAATCCTGCTTTGAGTTTACTGTTCAAAGATCTTAGAAAAAATTTTAAATTTTGAAAAGTTGTTTAAAATTTGAGTTAAGTGAAGGTTTTTTGTTTCCAGCTTTCTGTTCATTTTTACTTTCGTCTTTCAAACATCACTAGTTTCACTTTCATAACCTTTGACATAAGACAAGCCATAAAATTAATGCTAAATATACAATTCATTAGACTTTTATGTTTTTAGGGTCAACCAACTAGTTCAGGATTAGGCACTTGAATTAGGTTGGAGAGGAAACTCTTCAAGGCCATTAAAATCAAACATTGGAGTCTGAGTTAGGGAGTGTCAAAGTCTAGTATCGTGAAAGTTATTAGGGACCCCCCTCTAACACAGGCAATAAACATGAGGTTTCATGTGGAAAGGTAGCAGAGATAACCCCTCCAAAG
>SNQJ01S0084172.1:81134-97424 GCA_010110895.2 Picea sitchensis
TTAAGCAGAATCGAAGCCAGAGAATTCACCTTGACTATGAAGGGAGATAGGTCTTGTCCTATTAATCCCTTAGATACACATGAGGTTTATGCTGATGGTAATATGGAAACTATTGCTGAAATCTTACTGATCAATATCTCCCGAAACCCTGGCATCATGGAGAATGTTTTCATCGGGTTTGATTGCTCCCCTGGAGAGATTTAACTCTATACAGATCTTTTTAAAGAATTCCACGATGTTTTTGCCTGGTCTCACGAGGAGATGCCAGGCATCGATCCAAAAATAGAGGAACATGGTCATTTGTTTGGGTTGGAAACAACCCAAAATATTCTACGAGTAGGTTACTTCTGGCCGACACTAATCAAAGATTGTATCGAATCAGTCAAGAAGTGCCACCCATGCCAAATATTTTCTCGGAAGATGAGGGCACAACCCGCTCCCATGTTTACTATCATCACAGTTGGTCCCTTCACCAAGTGGGGGATTGATTACACTACATGCAACCCTCCTTCAGCAAGGGGGCACTGCTATATCATCGTAGTTGTAGACTACTTCATGAAGTGGGTTGAAGCTATGCCAAGTTTTAAGGATGATGGAGAAACCACGACTCTATTTTTATTCAACCAAATAATAGCAAAGTTCAGTGTCCCGAGGGAGATTGTCACTGACCATGGAAGTCACTTTCAGAACCAGATGATGACCGACTTAACATCAAATATTGGGTTACAGAAAGAACATTCATCACCCTACTACCCCCAAGCAAATGGTCAGGTGGAAGATGTAAACAAATCTCTTAAGACCATCCTACAACGAACAATCAACTCAGCCATGTCAAATTGACATTTGATGTTATACTCGCCATTATGGGCCTATCGAACATTTGTTAAGACTGCAACCGGTTTCTAACCATTTCAACTCATATACGGGTTGGAAGCAGTCTTGCCTATTGAATGTCAGATCCTGTCCCTAAAGTTGGAAGTACAATTATTGCCAGACACTTCTCCACTTGAAGAATGGTTAGTATACCTTGAGCAGCTCAATGAGTAGCGTCGTGATGCAGCCTTGGCCAACGAGGCTCACAAACATAAATTCAAGTGTCAGTATGATAGGTTTGTTCGTCCTTAGATTTTCTCTGAAGGAGACATTGTCCTGGTCTATGACCAAGTTAAGGACCCCCTGGGGGCAGGAAAATTCAAACCCATGTGGTTCAGACCTTTCATCATAAAAGAGGTTTTAAAAAAGGGTGCTTATCGTCTAGTTGATTTTGAAGGGAATGCTTTGGCAGAGCCTAGAAATGGACTCTACCTCATGAAGTATTACTCATAGGCTGGTCACCATGGGTAACTTTTTGTAACATATGTATAGTCTTTGTACTATTACTTTCTAGTTTTTTTTAGTGTTATGGACGTGTCATTTTGATGTATCTTTCATCACTGTGGCAGATGTCAAGTGAACCCGAGGTGTTCATTGGGTACGCAGACGATGCTAGATGACACACTCGGAGGCTTGCCTCCGTAGCTTGGGTATTTTTTACACCTCGAGGCTAGTTATTATCTTTCGGAGGTATATGCTTAGGTGACACCATAAACAATGTCGCCGAGTACAGTGCAGTTATTGAGTTGCTTCGTGATGCTATGTCGTTTGGTATCTCTCATCTCTGGGTATATCTCAATGCTCAACTGGTTGTGTCTCAGTTAAATAGAGTCTACCATGTTAATGATCCAACTTTACACCGACGATTCCTTAGAGTACATCTCTTAGAACGAATCTTTGCTTATATTACATATTTTCATGTTCCTAGGAGATTAAATAAAATTGCATATACTCTAGCTAATCAAATTTTAGATTGGCATCTTGCACACATATGAAAAGACATACACATAAACATGTAAATACATTTTTTTCACAAATGATCCATAAGACACAAAAGACATAAAAATCCATATATAATATCATAAGTAACCAGAGTACACAGATGGATGCAAGCGCCTAAAAAATATGACCAATAACGAGTCAAAGGGCTTATGCCCTCAAAAAATATATACAAGTAGTGCTCATGGCATGTAAAAAGTATGACTAAGATCAAGGATGGTGGGCCCTGTTGTACTGATCCACAGCATTTGATGAACGCCGAAATAATCGGACCCATGTCCGTGGTGCCCCCACTACATGAGTCTGCATGGATGGTGGCAGATCCTCAATCTCTGCCATAGGGACCATGCGAGTGAGCACAGTAAAGTTCCGCTCGACTCATCTCAATACCCTCTCAGCCTCCCCGACTAGAAGATCTTCTACTACCGCTGGTCCCCCGGTAGTGGAAGGTGTGGCCCTTGGCCGAGGATGATGCATGTTCCTCGCATAGTCAGCAGGTCACACTGGTCCGACGTCTTCACACAACAAACGCATATCCGTCAAATACTCTGGTATAACAAAAAAAATGATATATAGCAAAAACGACATAAAAATTACATATGCTTCATAAAAAATAAAAACCACTACAAATATGGAGACTTACCCATCTCTCCTCGGTCCTCACTAGGAGGTACTGGTATCTCAGGATCCCTCGAAAAATCAATCCCTGCATAAGGGTAATCCTCGATAACTTGGATCTATCGCGATAGCCAGGTAAATAAATCATCATCAAAGGACTCATTAGTCCTTTCACCACCCTGTCGTGGCAATAATACTACCCATCTACACATAGAAAGAAGAGAGGCATGATGTCCTCATACCACTACTTGAGGACTAAAGCTCAGAACTCTCTCAAAGAAGAACGAGCACAAAACGGTCCCAAACATGAAGTTCCTGTATGTCCGCAATCGACAATCTGTTAATTGCTTCTTCATACACTCTAACAATGTTGTGCTCCAATCAAATATTTGTGCATTTAAGCACTGGACTGCATAGCTCATCTATGCACGGGACACTTGATGTAGAGTCACAGAACCAGTGACTCGCCCAATAAGCAACACTATTGCCTGTAGCAATAAGTCAGTAATCTTGCTTATGGGCACCTGTGAGCTCGAATGGTCTGTATCAGCCTCACAATAAAGACCTATCAATTATGTTATGTTATGAGGCCTCGAAGGAAAAGTTCAGAAGTTGATTGTTTCCCCTCTCCTTGAGAGGCCAGTCAAAAAATATATGTCCTCGGTCATGGGCACCAGTGACTTCCCCTCTAACATGAATGCCTCTACATCTGGATGCCAGTAGTCAACCAAGGCATTCAGTAGCCTAGGTTGTGCCCGCATAAAAGGACATAAGAAGAACTTGAGTAACCCACATTGCATCAAGGTAGCCACAACATTGGGGTGTTCCCTGACCAACTCACTAACCTCCTAATTCTCTCTTTCTCTCTAGTGAATATACATCCTGCAAAACACCAGGGTTCAAGAGAGTTAACCCTTGTTTTTTAAACTTTTTTCGTTCAATAAGGGGGTCCATGCGGGCTGTAATGTTGATAGTCGCGTGTACATGCATACAGGGTTTACTCTACCTGAATGTACATGTGGCCTATCCTGAGATAGACCGCATGGACCTAGGTCCAACCTTTTGAAGGTCGATGCCCCCCCCAAAAATGGAACCTAAAACAAAAGTGAAGATTTAAATTGCAAGATAGAAGAGTTTGTACTTACTTGGTCCAGATAGAATTTCGTTTCGTCCACTGTAGCTCCCAGAATCACCACTTTTATCAAAGGTTTTTTTTTGGCTCCATAGTCAATTTCCAAATCAACAATGGTGATAATGAGCTGTCAGCTTCTATTTATAGACTTTTTGGCCTCTTTTCGTCACTTTTTTGGCCCCCTTTATCATTTTCTTTAAAAAAAAAACCATTTAGAGTGATTTAGGAGTTACATTGGGGGGGTATGACTGGGTATCGAGACATTGTTTTGGAGTTTTTGGTAACTTTTTATGGTCCGTGGAAAAATCACATATGATCAACTTAAGCATATAGGTTAGGTTTATACCCTGACTTTTGTATCTCGTTGTCTTTTTTCCCTTGGCCGTAGGATCGATCCCATCAGCTCGTCACACATAACCATCATTGCTACTCTATAAGTTTCGCGAGTTGGTGGTAGAGCTTACCGAAACATGGATTCCCTAGGTAGATCCTGGTTACATTATGGTGTCCATGTTGTCTCTAATAACTGTAGGCTCGAGAGTCCTTGTTGTTTTTCCTGATTACGATTTTGAGCCTCATTTGCGTGATTCCTTTTTGAACTCACCCTCAGGACTCCCAAAAGATATAATGGGTCTTCTTTTAATCCCTTTGTAGACCCTCTAAACATGAAAATATTGCCGAGCGATCTTGTGGCCTTTCATGCTCATTAAAATGAAATTTGAAGTCACGTCTATCCGGCGGTAGTTTACCCCTTTTCCGGTCCAGACGGTCAACTGTACGAACAAAGGTATACTCTATGGAACTTTAGTTCTCTAGAAGAGTACTCTCATGTATCATTTTAACCCTTTTTCGGGCCCGAGGGACTAAATTTACGAAAAAGGAACCCCCACGGAGTCCATAGTTAAGCTCTTTTCAGACTCCCTAAAATTGAAAGTATCGTCGAGTGACCTTATTCTTTCACACTCGTCAAGCTAGTCTAGAAGAACATTCCCGATGGAGTCCATAGTTAAGATTTTTTCAAAATACTTGAAAATGAAAAAATGGTTGAGTGATCTTGTCTTTATCAGACTAGTTAAAATGGTTTTGAATAGACATCTTGTCGGTGCTAGTTTACCCCTTTCTCGAACTGACTAGACTACCTTTGAAAAAGGTACCCCAATGGAGTCTCCTTTTACATTTTTTCAGACTCTCTAAATATGAAAAACACCTGAGCTTACCTTCTTTGGGCTCATTAAACTTACATCAAAGGACATTACCATTGTGTTTTTTGTCAACCACATTTGCATACCTGTATCTTTGGTCTACATGCCGGCTCCATGTTGCTCTCAACTGAGCCATCTAAAGCATACCTTATACGCAAGCCTTGTAGCACTTTGCCTATGTGTCTTAACACCTTTGGCCCCCAGAGGATTTTTCCCAAGAGTCATTTCTCTGAACATCAGTCTTGTCCTTTCACTTTGAACTTGTATGTTTGTAACACTCGTTCCTCCATTGTAACGTAACATTCTTTTATTTGTTTTTCCAAAATCATTGAAAAAGACAAAAAAAATCAAATATACCCCAAAAAGAGGAAGGGAAAAGTATTTTCTTGATTGGCAGCATAATGAGTCGCCCTTGGATAAAGCACATCTGTTCGTTTTTTCATCAAACCCTGGGATTTAATACGACCTTAGGAAGCTATTATCGCTACATAGAGTTGTGTCCTCCTCTATTTGGTTATTCTTCCAAACATATGGAGAGTTTGCATTGCCTCATGCCTCGTAAACTTATTTTAATGCCATGCTGTCTGAGTCTCATCATTTGTAATGTTGTTGTCCAAGGGAATTTTGTCACCAAGCCTAAGTCAGCCCCTCTGCAGTTATTTTCTTTCCCTCATACCCGGCCATCCTGAATGTCCAATCAAGTCCTTGTTCGAACTCAATGAAGCCTTCAGTTTGATCATCAATATTATCTAGTCCATGACCGATGATCCATCGAAGACCTATGGGTAGTGAATTCATACACTCATATTACACTCCTACCTAAGTTTTGAAGATTTTTTTAAGTTGTTGCTCGAGCTCTGAAGATCTCATCTCTAGCCATCAGGCTGTATCAACTTCTAGAAGATGGATACTCTATATGTATATATTTTTTATTTTGAGATGTAGTTGCGCTGTGTATTGTTCATGGCTACACTTTATATAGTTATTTGACATGGATCTACAGTGTATTTTATTGGTAGCCATGATTCTATTTTATCTCGAGCATGGGTATGCCTGCCTCAGTGAGACAATTGTTATTTTGCAGACGATGCCTCTTGGTTCCTAGTCCTTGGGATCACTTGTTCGGCACATCAGTAAATATTGGTAATGTATTTCGACCATCATATGCTCTTCTGACCTCACATATTAGGGGGCATCTGTTATAACCCTAATTTTCACTAGACATGCTTACCTGGCATCAAGCCATCTCAGATTCCCTTTTTTCCAAAGAACTGCTAAACAACTCTTCTTAAAAACCTCTTTTATAAAGGCCCACGTGCCCTACTCCATTACTGCATGCATGTACATGCTAGTTGACCCAAAACAACATGCGTGTACCTACAAAATCACTAAAAAAGGAAATTTGCCGACATAACACACAGCTTTGGGTGAGTTAACTAAACCTTTCGGCCATGCATGGCTGAGGGTTCATCCAAATACCTAGCTTCTTCTATCCTATAAAAGAAGGGTTAGGGGTCCCATTTGGAAGAGGAGAATGATAGTAAAGAAACTCTACCCAATTGCACATTCCCATTGTCCCAACCCTTTATCCATCCTTGTGAAAGGAGAGATACAGAGCAAAGAAGTTGGAGGACATTTGAAGAGGAGCCTAGGATCAGGTTCGCGGAGAGGTGGCCGGTCTCGACATTATAAGTTGATTCATTAAAATTAATAAAGAAATGCTTTTCCCATCCCACTATATGAGTTCTTCATAATTTATTGAATATATGTTTGAATCTCTAACCCATTGATATGTAGGTAAAATGCATGTATAGTTTGTTTCTTGTTTTGTATGCAGGTCAGCCTTGGGAGGAGAGATGCTAACAAGAGATCAATCATGAAGAAGGATCTACATCGAATGCTCGAAACAAGGTATGTTCGTCTAACCATGTATTTTCTTAAAAGAAATGGGGATTAGGTCTGGGACGACGGTGGAAAGTGGGATTCTTTTGGTCTTATCTGCATGCATAATATAACCCTAAATGCTAGTTCGTAGGGGGATTTCCCACCACAACACGCCAAAGGTCAGGTATTCAAGGGTTCTACAGATAAGGGTTTTCCCAGTGCTATAGCTCTTTGATATACATAAAGGGTCTAATAGTAGTACTTGGACCAATATCTCAGGGCACCAACTAAGGAGGCTAAACCGTGCCCTTA
This sequence comes from Picea sitchensis, assembly GCA_010110895.2. Taxonomy (NCBI): domain Eukaryota; kingdom Viridiplantae; phylum Streptophyta; class Pinopsida; order Pinales; family Pinaceae; genus Picea; species Picea sitchensis. The sequence goes on from SNQJ01S0084172.1 coordinate 88,155, forward strand.
GCTGTACTACCCGAAAAACCAGGTACTAGAGAGTTTATTCTCGAGTTTTGTTCTTGGTGACACTTTAACAGTTAGGCGGTTGATCGGTTTATCTAAAGAGGGCTTCAGGAAATATAGGTCAATCCATATACAGGTGTTGTCTGATGCTCTACCACTCGAAGGGGTACCAAYAGGGGTTACAAGGGTGGCCAAAAAATGTGCGCTTAAGTAACACTTGTATTTATTTCATGTATGAATCCCTCAAACACGGGTCTATGCGCGTAACAAAAGATCTTTGTAGCTTAAAGATGCCAGAATACATCTCTACCCTGAAAAAAATTAGCGCACAATTTTCTGCCGAGGAAAGTGATCTGATACCACTTGTAATATTCAAGATATAAAAAGTATGCAGAACATAAATTAAATTCTAGAAATGGAAGATAAACAACAATATAACTAGAACAACACCACAATAACACTAAAATGATATCATAATAGCACCAAAAAGAGCACTTTGATTCTGAGAGTAATGTTCACTTTCCTCTTCGAGGGGGCAACCTCTATTCGAGCATAGATCTATTACAATAATATCCAAGCTAAGACTCGCATCCCCTGGACTCCTATTTATACTAAATATGTCTATCAAAAGAACCATCTAGAGGAATATCCTTCTAGAAGTAGAAGCTTTTATTAGGTCTTCTTACATTCAACTTATTCTACCTTATTGCAAGGCCTTATTAATATTGACCTTTATTACATCCGAATATATTGTTCTACCTACGTGAGGGGTTAGGTCCCTAACATCTGTTAGAGTCTAAGTTTCAGAGAGAGCCCTCTCTAGGTCGAAAAGTATAGTTTCTTGTCTTAAAGTTGGTCTGTAGGTTACCTCTGTCATTTTGTTTTTCAGACAAACGAATTTACAGAGTGCTAACATTAACCATACAATTTATTTTAAGAAACCATTGTTAAAGCTTGATGTAAAATTTTCTTTACCTATGTTTAATGAAGATGCTAATCCTGAAAATATAGATAACTGGATCCGATAGGTAGAAGTATATTACCATGTTCAACAGATTGATGAAGATGAAGTTAAAGTGTAATTGGATTTTCTTCGGTTGCAAGGCACTGCTCTTGTATGGTGGGACAAAAAACTAGGACATAAGTAAGTGTGGTATTCTTCTTTCCTCATGGTCGGAATTTAAATCAATGATAAGGAAGCAATTTTATCCATTGGGTTATTTACATAAAGAAATGATGGAATGGAAAACTTTAAGACAAAGTAAAGGTCAAACTGTACAAAGTTTAATGGAATAATTTTGGAATAAAGATCTTGCATTAAACATTCCTTTGGATTCTTATGAAACTTTAATGAAGTATATTGGCACACTTCATAGTTATATTTGTCATACTTTACTATTGTTTAACCCCACCAGTATTGACAAAGTTTATGTGCAAGCTACTCACCTTGAGCACAGGGGAAAGCATGTTAAAGAAGATCACACAAAGAAACCTTTCAATCTCCCACACAATCAGTTTAAGAAGTTTAAAAGGAAGGAAAAAATACCTCCATTGTAAAGAGGGAAGAAGGAAAATCATATTTCACTCATTGCAAGAAGAATGGTTGCAATGATGAACACTGTTTGAAACCATATCTAGAGAAGAGACTGAAACAGTTCGTTGGAAAGGGGAAGACAAAGACCATTTCTAAAGTGCAACAATATCTTGGTTCTGATTCAGGATACGAAGGAAAGATCACAACGGGTGGGGTACAAGGTAAATATTCCATTCATGCTAGTTCAAATTCCAATAATGAATCTCACGATGATGAAAGAAAGAGGAATGAATTATTTCATATAAGAGTTGTATCTAAGCACACTAATATAGATACATTATTTGATCTGGGTTACCAAGTAAAATTGATATCTGAAGCACTTCTCAAAAAGATGGGTCTCGAAACTAAAACACATCCAAAGCCTTATCCTCTTGGTTGGGTATGTGATAAAGAAAAACTTAATGTCACTAAGAAATGTAGGGTCAAATTTTCTATTTCTTCAAAGTTGATTGATGAAGTGGATTTGGATGTCGTATCACTTGATATATGTGGCATAGTGCTAGGGAGTCCTTATATTTATGATAGAAAAGCAATCTTCTTTCATCATGAGAACAAATATCACCTTACTAAAGGGGGAGTGGAATATATTGGTAGAGACCACAACATGAGGGTAAACACCACACTTGTTAGTGCATGACAAATGAAGAGACTCATAAACACTAATAAGAGATATGCACTCATGGTCATAAGGGAAAAGGATGTCGGAACATCTGACACCTTCCAAGGATATGACCCTTCTCATAAGGAAGAATTAATTGATATTGTTTCTAAGTATGATGATATTTTCTAGGAACCAAATGGATTACCTCCTAAGATTGAAATCCAACATGAAATACATGTGTAGTAGGATTCTCCNCCACAACATGAGGGTAAACACCACACTTGTTAGTGCATGACAAATGAAGAGACTCATAAACACTAATAAGAGATATGCACTCATGGTCATAAGGGAAAAGGATGTCGGAACATCCGACACCTTCCAAGGATATGACCCTTCTCATAAGGAAGAATTAATTGATATTGTTTCTAAGTATGATGATATTTTCTAGGAACCAAATGGATTACCTCCTAAGATTGAAATCCAACATGAAATACATGTGTAGTAGGATTCTCCTCTTCATAATGTGGGAATGTACCAGATGTCAATTATAGAGATGATAGAGATACAAAAGCAGGTACAAGGCTTATTAGATCAAGAGGTCATCAGGAAAAACTAATATCCTTATGGTTCTCCGATCATGATGGTGCCAAAGAATGATGCCACATGGCAAATCTGTGTCGATTACCGAGCCTTAAATTAAATCATGGTGAAAAATCGATACCCTCTTTGTCGTATAGATGATTTACTTGATCAATTAAGGAATGTTGTTTATTTCACTAAATTGGATTTACGCAGTGGATACAATCAGAACAGGGTTGCAGAACATGATGCATGGAAAAATTCCTTTAAAACCAAATAGGGATTTTTTGAGTGGTTAGTTATGGCGTTTGGGATTTGTAATTCTCCGACAACCTTGATGCGTGTGATGAATGATGTATTCAGATCATTTCTAGATGATTTTGTGATTGTATATTTAGACAACATTCTTGTATTTAGTGAGACTTGGGATGAACATGTAAGGCATGTAAAGTAAGTATTGGATACTTTGCAAAGTGAAACGTTGTATGAAAAATTGTCCAAATGTGAATTTGGTAAGACTTCACTTGTGTACTTAGGTCATATTGTAGGAGGAGGACAATTAAGAATTGATCCTTCCAAGATTGATGTAATTGTAAATTGTCCTGAGCCCAAAAGTGTAATGAAAGTACGAAGCTTATTAGGTGCATTCGAGTACTGGAGGAGATTCATTTCAAACTTCTCTTTTATTGTAGCTTCGTTGCATGCCTTAACCAGTGTGAAGAACACTTTTCAGTGGGGAAGAAAGAAACAAAAATATTTCGACACTTTGAAGGAAATATCAGTACCGCACCAGTATTAACATTATCGAATATTAAACAACCTTTCAAGATCGAGACAGATTCCAGTGGATACTCCATGGGTGTAGTATTGATGCAATATCGTAAGCCTATTTGTTACCACTGGGAAAATTTTAATCAAGATGTTGTTAACTATCCAACATATGATAAAGAGTTGTATGCATTATTTAAAATCATAAAGAAATGGAAGCACTACTTGTGAGGGAAGAAAACAATTGTACATACAGATCATCAACGCTTACAGTATCTACAAGAACAAACCAAGATGAAAAAATATTGACACTACAAGTGGATGGGTTTTCTTCAACAATTTCATTTGGTAATCAAATAAAAAAAGGGTATGAGTAACAAGGTAGTTGATATTCTTTCTAGAACTCCTATTGTTTCTTCTATTATTTTGAAGAATGCTTCTTTGTCTCATGATAGTTATGTGGAAAAATATGTCGTTGATAAAGATTTTAAAGAAGTATTTGAGAAGCTAACCCATGGTCTACAGGGAAAAATACTCTACCATCTTGGAAAGTTATGTGTTCCTACAATTGAACGAGTCCATGTAATACGAGAAGCTCACACTTTTCTTATGTCTGGGAATTTTGGGGTAGGAAAAACTATGGCTCATCTGTAGATAGTTTTTTATTGGCCTCAGATGAAATCAAGTTTAACTAAATATGTAAAGGGGTGTGTGATGTGTTATACTTGTAAGCCCACTAATAGAAAATTGGGGCTATACTCACCACTTCCTGTTCCATCCCATCCATGGGAAAGAATATCCATGGATTTTGTAGGGGGTTTACCAATGTCAAAAAGGGGTCATGACTATTTGTATGTTGTAGTGGATAGGTTCAGCAAGATGTGTATCTTGATGCCATGTAAAAAGTAGATCATTGTTGAGCAGACTCCTAATCTCTTCTTTTAATATTTTTGGGTTCACTTTAGATTACCCACATCCATTATCCTAGACCGAGATACTCGATTCCTTGGGGATTTTTGGACAATCTTGTGGAGAATGATGGACATCAAGTTGAAGAGAAGCACTACTTTCCATCCACATACTGACAGGTAGACAAAGGTTTTTAACCGAACGTCAGAAATTTTTCTTTGAGTCTACTACAACAAGCATCCCAATTTATGGGATGAACATATACCCTATGTAAAACATGCTTACAATCGAGCCTTATATTCCTCCACTCACTGTTCTCCTTTCAAGACATGTTTTGGGTATTTTCCTAAGTTCCCTTTGGAATTGATGTATGGGAGAGATGCTGATTCAAATGAAGAAAGGAATGAAGACAGGGCCTGCAAGTACATTCATAGGATCCAACAGGTACACCAAGCAGTCAGGGAATAGTTGGAGAAAATTCAAGAACAATATAAAGCTCGAAATGACAAACACATGGTTGATCATCAGTTCCAGGTTGGAGACTAGGTATGGCTTCACATGAACAAGGAGAGATTGAAGGGTGAATGAAAGAAACTCAAGCCTATCCGATATGCATCCTTCACTATTTTGGAGAAAAGCAGTACCAATGATTTTTTTCTAAATCTTCCACCTTATATGAATATTTACTCAGTTGTAAATGTAGAAAACTTGAAACTGTTTAAGCCTCCCATGATCATGGATAGGGGTGAGGAAGTTTCAATACCTTCAATTGATGAGTTTTCTCCTGAGTACTTGGACGATTTGAAGGAATATGTCATCCTGGACAGAAGGATGAGGACTTCACGTAGGGGTGAAGTTGAATATCTTCAAGTGGACTTAAAAGGAACACATCCAAGAAAGGAAAAGTGGATTTAGAAGGACAACGTGAGGGAACTCTTCTATCACTAATCTGTTGATTGATGAAATATTTTGGTGGTCCAAAAAGCTCTCATTGGGGAGGTGTGATCCAAAAAAGGATCTAGAGAAGACTAAGGATAACTCAGAATTTGGAATCTCAGAATGGCCTCAACAAATAGAGAAAGGGAAAAAATTCAAATTCCTCAAAAATCAATAAAATTGGCATCGACGCGAAGAGCACGTCACAAGATTTCCAATGGTGTAAATGAATCATCAAAGGGATTTATACATTAAAATATATTTGTGGTCAAAGTGTTGGTCAACCTAGACTAGTTAGTAGGGATGAGTTAGCATCTATACTTCTGACATCAACATCAGTACATATGATGTCATATGTCGTACAGTGTACGTGGCACACGTAGAAGGAGACACATGTCATGTTGACGTCAGCATGGTGATGTCGCAACACCAGATCCTGCCACGTGTCACTCATTTTTGGACTTTTCTAGTCCAATCCGTGGACCAATGGGAAGGTGCCACATGGCAGTCTATACAGCCACATGGAAGACCATACAACCACCTGACAGGTGACATGGTAGGATGACATGGAATAGGTGACATGGTTTTCCATGCAATGAGGTTACATGGGACAATGAGTGGCTACCATGTGGCCTAGTCATGGGATGCCAAGGATTCCCAACAACCGAATTTCAAATGGATAAATTCCTAAGGATTCCCAACAACCGAATTTCAAAATGGATAAAGGGTTGGTTGACACCAACCTAGTCTTCCAAACGTGGAGTAATTTACACCAAAATGGTGGCATATATGCCATCTATCTGCCACAATTATCAATGTATCCCAACAATCTGCCACAGTTAGAAACATATAACAACAATCTGCCATATCCAGTGATAAAGGTTCTATTGAGGGGTAAAATGGGAGGCCTGCGGGTTTGACCCTGGGACCTCCCCCAATGGATATGCCTTAATATAACTCTCCCAACCAACTAGCCTAATGACTATGTTGGTATATCTTCCCACCTTTATTACTTAAGAGACAATTATGAAAATACTTTGAGGGTCAAACCATGGAGGTGCACGACCATATAGATGACATGGAAATCGAGAATTTTCTCATGAATTAATTGTAGGTGCAGTCACGAAAATCGAGACAAATTTTCTCAAGGGCCTGAAAGTGCCAGACTCATATCGAGGCATGGAGATAGTTGTTTTTGCGTAATTCGATGCCACAAATTCAGTGGTGTTGTTTCTTTTTTGATCTGAGAAAATCTTTTGTAGCTTAACTCCATAATGAGGTATAATTATGTATTTTTCCAAATTATTTTGTTGAGTTAATAAAAAGGCCTACCGATTTGAGAGCAGGACCCAAAGACATAGTCCAATAGGGATGAACTCCATTGTCAAGTGTTTTTGTTCATATATTATGCATATGTCTCTTCATTATTGAGTTATTCCTTCTTTATGGTCCACTTCAATTTACACTCATTTAATACAATTCTTTAATAAGTCACATCGATGAAAATATCCCGGATCAAGCCCGACCAAATTCGTAAATGAATTGTTTCCACATTTKCATGGGTTTCTTCATGGACAGTCATGCGGACCGCGCACTGTGTGCATTTGGAGTTTTTTGTGACGTGTGGATGTGTGGGCGTTGGCTTTGTTTGAAGTGCGCACAACTTTATGGGTTTTCTACAAAACTTTGGTCATCTTGCYAGAGTTGATTCTGTAAATGTTGGAAGTATGATGTATCTGTGTTGGTTTTTTCTTCATCTATTGTCTATATTGTTATGATTATTTTTTTGGTGATAATATATGACCCTTTCTGTGTGAGGTTAGGATCATACATATAGTCGAAATACATCATTGTTTCTTTTGCTAAAATTTCCATAGAATAGGAGAGTTGTAGAAACTACTCAGAGGAACTGTGAGAGCGATCTGTTGGAGGAAAATGAGATTCAAAATGAGAAAAGTACTCTCCAAAAAAATAAAATGAAAATATGTGTACAAACGAGGTGGGAATAACCCATGCTCGTGTCATGAAACCATAAATGAAATGATGAATTTGAATAATGTTGATGAAGTAGATGTATGCAACACCCTCGAAGACGTCAAATAATGGGAAATGATGGTTATGAGTACTGAATAGGATCTGAATCAAGTTATGACTAACTCAAATGAATAGATGGCCTATAAAATTCAGAGCTCTTCGACAATTACTGACAATTGCAATAGTAACATAGTAAGACCCATCGTAGCATGAAAATTTGTTGAGGTAGAATTTCATGGGGTTCAACGGCATCAGAAAGCAATGAGGACTCTTTCCGTGTCTTCCAAGACTACCCAGTAATAAGGGACTGAGAGCCAAGATACTACCATCTTTCTGGAAACTTGTGTTGATTTTGACAGTGAAGGGGTGCGAATGCAATAAGAAAAGGGCTTTTTGGCATCGATTTGATCAAATAGGTATAAGGGGGATGAAAGGAGGAGGGGATGGAGGAAACTATGAAATGAACGACATTCAATATGTATGGGATTTGAGAATGGACCTTGGTTGGGGGGAAGTAGAATGATGAAAACAACTATAAAACATGATTTGGTGTCAGGAGGACAATCAGATATTGGGTAAACTGTGTTGAATGAGTGAGACTGCAAAGGAGTGGATGATCGGTCAAAATATAGATTTTTAGGAAAGGTGTCTCGGTGATAATCAGTATGGGGGAAATGATAGAGATATATTTGAAAATATGGTGGTGAAACGGGAATTCCCCAACCAAGGGCGGCATGGATTGTTGTGTGCCAAGGAAAAAGAGGCCATCGGTTGCAATGGGAAAAATTTACTCTACTTGCCAGAATTTGAAATATGCTTTATACAATTACTAGGGAGGTGAATCGAAGATGACATTGCAGATGGGAAAATGATATTGGATGATATGTAGGTTTAATGATAATGCATAGGTTCATTTGATGTAACCAAAAACATGATGTGGGATTCCATAATGGGGTGGTTAGCATGATGATGAGGAATAATTATGAGGTTCTTTCTATGGAGTGTAACCCTACCAGGACTCCCTAGTCTAATGGATAGGACATCATGAGTGTCAATATGCCAAGGGGTAAATATATGTGGGACAACTCATGGAGGTGAGAATTCTACCAGTTGACAGTACCTAAATGCAATGCAGGTGATGGTACAACAGAGAAAGGTGTGAGGATCCTAAGGGTAAATGTCAAGGGGTATAACTGGGATATGCATATGTTTGCAAAGGGCGTGAGTGCATGCCAGTTGTAAACATATAAATGAATGGGCCATGGGATGCTCGATACTAAATGGTTTGTATTTCTTTGTAACAAGTGCTTGCACACATAAAAAAAAATACCAGGTGTGAAAAATATCTGAAAATAAAGAACATATAACAATTATTTGATAATCATGCTAATGAGTGTGCATACATGTTCTTTTAATATTGTTGGGAAAAATGGTCCCTTGATTAAAATTTTGGGTGCCCCTGGAAGGAGTCTGAGGAACAATGAGTTCCTAGAAAATGTAATATCTGAAGGAGGGTAGGGAACGATGAGTTCCTGGTAAAATAAACCCCCTAAGAGAGGCCATGGAATAATGAGTTCATGAAAAAGTCACTCATTGAAGGAGGCTGCAGAAAAATGAGTTCCCATAAAAGGCACTCCATGAAGGAGGTCAGGGAACCATGGGTTCCCAAACAAGGCCCTCTCTAAGGGAGGCCAAGGAACGGTGGTGTTTGCACCCAATTTGTCACTTGATGAGAAAATTAAGAGTGATTACATGCCCAGCTGGGCTCTGCTAGGCATGACAGCTGTGAAAGGAAAGGTTAGAAAGAAAAACAACAAAGCTATTAACAAGAATTAAACTAAAACTAATAAAA
>SNQJ01S0084173.1:0-19162 GCA_010110895.2 Picea sitchensis
GCATGGCTAGTTAATTAGGACTAGGTGGAAATTAACTCCAGAGTTTGTTTGTGAGTGTCTAAATATCTCTAGATCACTACTATGGCGAATTAGTTTGTTCATTTAGAGTATATCATGTGTAGTTTTACCGTTACTCATTTAATTAATACAATTGATTCTTTTTATATCCTATCTTCTCTCTCTCTCTCACAAGTTTGTGTGACTTTTCTACTAAATACATTCGTTGTGAAAACTTCACATGGATTGTTTAAATTATATGTTCAATACAACTATTTTTTATTCAAATTATTTTAAATAAATATTGAGAAAATTAAAATATTTTACTAAAATTAATATTAAAAAAAATAGTTATGAATATTTTATTATATTTTTTGAATATTATATGTCATTTTCACGTTGCGTATAAAATTACACATATCCTTTATACTAGGTTTTAAAATGTGCCTCTTAATACAAAGATCTACGGGTTCAGTAGTATAAGTTATTCCTTCTTAATTATGCTTCTTTTAGACTGTCATGTACCCATACCCCAACTGGGAAACATCACCCGTGGAATACACATTAAAATATAATATTTTCTAATTACTAATTTCCCATAGCTTACCCACTACAGATCACACACAATTTAACCATTTGACTGATACCATAGTTTTAAATGCATCTAACAACATATGTTATAACATGAATGCAACTACTCAAGCAAAAAACAAACACACAACATCAATAAAAATCATTTACACAACGAAATATCATAATAAATGCAACAGAGAACTTATCTGTCAATAACTAACCAACTGGATGAATACGAAGGATGCACCTCTCATCCATAGGCATTGTTGTTCATTTTCTCTGAACAACAAGCCACCCCCAATCTGAGGATATGAGTCCACAAGGAGATCCATCCCTCTAGATATCCACTCTCCACACACAACATCCTCAAATCCCAGGTTCCAATTTATTTCCCACAACCTGCACAACGCAAGGAATGGCATCCCCCTTCACTGCACATAGTCCCTCAGGTCTTCCCACTTCCCTCTAGGGATCCAATGCACCTGCTTGACTAGAAAAACCTCCCAACTACTCCATAACTGCTCACAACAACCCTCACAAGTCTCTTGAACCATTTTCTCAACAAAAAAAATGCTTCACAGGCTTACAACTCAATTTACAGGCACACGACCCTCTTTCTCAACATAAAACAAAGCTCAACAATGGATTCCTTCAAGCCCAACATGGGTGGTTCTCTTCCCATCATTCATCTCCTTTCTTGTTTTCCAAAATATGTCAGTAAAAACTACCCTCCATGCAAAAATGTTACTATCCAAAAACATCCCCCTTGGGTTAGACACTTAACTTGTTTTATTCATGCATTGGTGTAGATTTACTTTTATTACATGTTTCTGTCATAACTTAGATTGAATTCATCTTCTTACTTTTAGTTTCATATTCTTTCTTCAGTATTATTCAATGCAGTTAGAATACGTTATGTCCATGCAATCTAGATTAATTGTACTTTCATATTGGTTTGTTTCCTTAGAGAAAATAGTTTAGTGTTGCTTTTTGTCATTTCATTTTCCTACACATTTTTAGCCTTTGATCAGTTTTAGACCTTTGTTACTGAAAAATGCATAATTCACATATAGTGCATAGCATATCTTAAATTTGTACGAACCCCAGGTTGACAAAGTAAGGTAGGAAGCCAAGGGAACAATAAATTATTGTTGCTACTCCTAGGGCCATTAGTTAGTTCCCTCGAGTTCCCAGCAGAGATATTCCTAGTTACCTGTGATAGAGAGGCCTTGATAAATGAATGGGACACATGATGGACTGAGAGTAATGAAGGGGTACATTCCTTGGGTTGGGAAGGTAAAGAGGAAGAGAGATAGAGTAAATTTGGGATAGTTGTAGGAGAATACCAGTGGGTTGTGGGATTTCGAGTTGTGAGTGGACTGTGAGAGGCACCCTTCTCTTGTGGATTCATATCCCCAACTCATGGGTCACTTTTTTGTTGATATTTGAAACAAAAATTCTATGGTTGAGTGGAATTTCCTTCCCAGTCAGTTGGTTTTACAAACGTTTTTAAAAAAGATAAGTGTTTATCTATTTTCTAAGTTATCTTATGAGTTTTATGGTTGTGTGTTTTATCATGTGTATAAGAATGGTTTTTATGTGTTGTTGTAGATGATTATTTGGATGCATTGTGTTTATTTAGAATGTTGTAGATGCATTTAATTATGGGTATCAGAATCTAGTTAAATTTGTGCATAATTTGTAGTTGGTAAGCTACAAAAAATTAATTAGCTGGCAAGAAAAATGTTCTTTTATGTGTATTTTACACAAGTAATGTTCCTCGAATAAGATGGGGGGTGTTACATATTGGTATCAGAGCCATAGGTTCAACATTGAGCCTACGTGGGACAAACTTAGCACGCAGAGGCTAAAATTGCAGAGCTAAAGCTCAAAGAATGTTGCAATATGGTTGTCATATTTTTCCAGGAAAAAGTGTGAGATTACCTGTAATTTTGGTGAATTTGAATTCAAGGGTTAAAATCCCCAATTTTAATCTCTAAATGTGCACGTTTGGTCTAACTTTGGATAATAGAGAGCAGTCAGGGGTGAAATTGGGAAAAATCCCCAATTTCTACAATTAAATTCATTGAGGATTTGACATAAGCAGTCGAAGTTTAGGTGCAGAGCTCGATTCAATTTTCATCGGGATCAAATTGGCCATTAGAAATATTAATTTTTATTTCCATGGAGGCCTTGGCAAAAAAATTTCAAAATTATGCATTTTTGGAAAAATTGAAAAAAAATCGAAAATTTAGAAAAATTGGGTAATTTTTCATACCATGACATCATGATGATGTGGAGGCCATGTGGAGATGACATGGAATAGGTGGCGTGGACTACCATGGTGGTAGGGCCACTATGGTAGTCCATGGTGGTATTTGGTGGCATGATGGCAGGGTCTACAGTGCGCATGGCAGGCCCAGCAGGTGATGTGGGAGCCACATGAGCACAATGGTATAGCCAATACCACAAACCAATGTTGCATGGGTAACGGGAAAGTTTTACTCAAGGCCTTCTACAATATGAAACCATTCAAATCATGCCACATAGCAAGGGTTTTGGAGTGTCGCAACCTAGGGGGTGTTTTAACCCTCGTGCACATTTGGGATGCGACATGGCCTCGTTGTCGTCGATCTCTCCTAATCTCCATCGTTGGATCGTGGAGGAATGAAAGTTCGTGTGCCAAGGTAAAGGTGCAGGATGGGACTCACCCATCCCCGCAAATAATGAAGGGGAACCATGTGGAAGTTTAATACTGAATGTGGGACCCTTGTCCAGTCCAAGGTCAAAGGTGTGCTAGTTGGACAATCAGTACGGGTGGGCTTGTAAAATTTTAATATATTAAGTATGTGTAAGTCCAACGTAAAGGGAAAAGAGGAGAGAGGTAAGGAAAGGAAGACGATGAAGGTTGACAGGGCAGGGACAAATGGACCAAAGGGTGACATGGTATTACATCAAGCTGCCATGTGGACCTAGAATGCCACATCAACAACCACGTCAACAAAGATGCCACATAGGAAAAATGTCCTACATTTTAAAAAAATAGTCGGGCCATTTTCTTATTTTGGCCATAATTGGAGCATATTGATTCAAATTGAGATGAAAATTATGGGTTTTTGCTGCAGTTAGGAGGTATACAAAAGTGCCAAAGAGTGCCCCTAACCATTTTTGCTTGGATTTGTCAGAAATTGCAAAATAATATTTTTTAAAGATATGGGTCCAAATCATTGGCAGAGATCGAGATTAAGCTGAAATTATTGGAGAGAATCCACAAAGTAGACATGGAAATAACCCATGAAGGAATTGAATAAATTCTAAGGGATTTGGAATGGAGATGCTAATATAGACCAAAATCCACTATTTTGGGCCACTTTTAGGGATTTTTTGGGATTTTCAGAGGAGGAAAAGGATCGCCATGTGAAAAATATGGAAAACATTATTTACTCAACATTGTGTATACTCATCAAGCCAGAAAAAATTGGTTTAGTGAAGTTTTTCCAGAACTGCACAACTTGGGAGATTGCCAATTTGGCTAAAAATTCCAAGTTTAGAAAATGGGTGAAAAAGGACAAAGTTGTCATTTCCATATTGTTGTATTTTTTCACTAGAGCGTCAAATTTAAAATATGAGAGTTGTTATGAATTCCATGTCATCATTATTATCTAGGTCTCATACAAAAGTGTATATGTTTCCTAACAAATTTACTTCTACAAGTGGCAGAAGTTGGTGTCTAGGATTATTTGCACCAGAATGAAAAGTGTACAAAAAGGGGTAAATTAGCAATATTCAAATGACTACAAATTTCTACTCTCGGAATTGAGAAAGAAAGAAATCTTTGGAAATATATTGGAGAGGAGAATCCATATATCAACCCATAAAATTGATCTAGGAAATATGTTACAGTCAATGCAAAAGAAGATGATTGGTGGCATTATAGAGAAGAAAAATTTATGCATTATTTTCCAAAATTGTGTTTGTATATATTTTTGTCTAGCATAAATCTATTTGCATGCACATTTTCTTGTAGAATTTAGAGGTATAGGAAGGCACTTTGGTTCCTATATCAGAACCACATCCATGTAAGATGCCCAGGGGTCCTACAGTCATGAAGAGGAGTTCATAGGGCTACATGTCAGCATGGAAAATGATGAGACAAAGTCTAATGGAAAAAGAGATAGGGAGGAGAATCTACCTATGAGAATCCTATAGAGAGAAGTGAAGAGTTATAGGGAAGATAATGAAAATATTATGAAATCTTAGGAAGAGATACTTCAGAGTATGAACATGTTGCAGAGGTAAGCCAATAAAGAATCTGGCTAAAGCAAGCAGCTAGTTCTAGACAAGTGACAACATCCATATCCCATAGAAGAAGGGATGAACATGGGAATGGAAAGAAGTCAAGGAGCATGAGCATGCACCATCATTCCCCAAATAAATCCACTAGGAGAGATCATGCAATTTTAGGGCCATGAAGCAACCCAAGTGTGTCCCGTATGAGGAGGCGGAGGAGAAGTCCTGATGGAGACATCTTGCAAGGTGAACTAGGGAAAATATAGCCACCAAGATTCAATGGTGAGCATAGGAAGGAAGAAGAGGTTGAGGCATGGCTGTTGGAAATAAAGAAATAGTTTCAGCTACATGATTATCCATCTAGGTTAGAAACAAGAATTGCAATCTACCACTTGCAAGGAAAGGAAACCATTTGGTGGGATCACCTTCAGCAAGTAAAACACCTTGATGAGAGGAAGGTCTCATGGAGGCATTTCAAAGGATATTTCCAAGAGAAATATTTTTCTAGAATTACTATGAAAGGAAGATGTAAGAGTTCTTTGAACTCAAGTTGGGAAGCATGACAATGGATGAGTATGAGAAGAGGTTCTTTGAGTTGATGAAGTATGCGAACTTCATAAAGGATGAGAAGGTAAAAATACAAAGGTTTCTGAGTGGGATACCGCCTTTCTATAGTGACAAGATATAATATGATAACCCTTGAACTTTGGAAGAGGCCATAAGAAGAAAAAAACATCTTTATGATAAAAGAAGGAGGCCAATCTTCTAAAAAGATTGGAATGATGAGATGAAGGGTAGAAAGGAGAAAAGGCAGAAAATTTTTAAGCCACCCTTTTTCAAGAACAAATCCCTAGAAAATCAACAAGGAAACTCAACCCAAAATGAGCACAAGACAACAAATTCATTTGGGAAAAGGCCAAGGTAGAAACTTGTACAATGTTGGGGATGTGAGGGAAATAATTTATATAGGGACTTCTCTCACAAAGGTGAAAGAATGAGGACTATTCACAATATTTAGGAGGCTGAAATAGTTGAATACATGGGATGAAGCATGCCACGGTTTTATGCATCTTTGGACAACAAGCAAGCAAAGTATCAATCCCCCATGATTGAAGTGGAAGGTAAGATTGATAACCAGCCCATAGAAATTTTAATTGATTCTTGAGCTAGCCATAGTTACATAATCTTGAACATTGTTGAAACATTTCACTTGCAAAGGAGTAAGCATAAGAAATCTTGGTTAGTTCAGTTAGCCACAGGGGATAAAAGAAAGACCAATGAGCTGATTAAATATTTTTCAATAGACATGAATGGACCTAGCGCAAAGGTATATGTGAACATCATACCATTGGTTTCATATGATTTTCTAATTCACGATTGGTTGGAGAAACACCATGTTTTCCTAGACAGTTACAACAAGACAGTAACTTGTCTTGATGAGGGAGGGAAGCAGGGAAATATTCAAGGCATTCTGAGAGTTTTAGCTATTAGATAAATTTCGGCCATGTAGCTGAAAAAGAGTTCTAGGAAGGGATGTCATTTTTTTGAAACCCATATGGAAGAGGCAATTAGAGATAAAGTGGAAAGTATTGAAGACTATCCTTTCTTGAAATATTTTGAATATTGTTTTGGGGAAATCTTAGGATTTCCACCAAAGAGAGACATTGCTTTCTCTATTGATTTGGTGCCAGGAGTTTCCCCAGTGTCAGAGACACATTACAGAATGGGCACACACTAGAATTGAAAGAGTTGCAAATGCATCTTGAAGAGTTTTTAAAGAAAGGGTATATACTCCCAAGTGTGTCACATTAGGGAGCCCCAATTCTTTTTGTGAAAAAAAAATGGAACCTTAAGACTATGAATTGATTTTAGACAACTAAATAAAGTCACAATAAAGAACAAATATCCTTTTCCAAGGATTGCTGATCTTTTCAATCAGCTGAAAGGTGCAAGAATATTTTCCAAGGTTGAATTGAGATCAAGTTATCATCAAGTGAGGATAAAGTAAGAGGACATCAACAAAACAACATTCAGAAAAAGATATGGGCATTATGAATTCACAGTAGTGCCTTTTGGGATATTAAATGCCCCAGTTGTTTTCATGTGCTTGATGAATGGAGTGTTCAAGGAATACCTAAACAAGTTTGTAACAGTTTTCTTAGATGATATTCTAATCTACTCCAATACTGAAGAAGAGCATGAGACCCATTTAAGAATGGTGCTGCAAGTTTTGAGAGAGCACAACCTATATGCCAAGCTAAGTACATCTTTTATCAAAAGAAGATTCACTACTTGGGGAATGCTATTTTAGCAGATGGGCTAACATTTATCCCGAGAAGATAGAGGCCATTAGAGGATGGCCATCGCCAAGAAATATGAAAAAGTTTAGATAATTTATGGGTCTTGTTGGTTATTACCGAATATTCATAAAGGGGTTTTCAAAGATTGCAATCCAAATAACTTCTTTGCAAAAGAAGGGAGTGAAAATTGAATGGACTTCCAAGTGTGAAGAAAGTTTTTAGCAATTGAAAGGCATATTGACAAGTGCACCCATATTAAATATTGTAGATATAGATGAATATTTTGTGGTGTGCACTGATACATGCAAGGAAGGGCTCGGTGGAGTCCTCACTCAAAAGGATCATGTGGTGTGTTGAGTCTAGAAAACTAAAAGATAATGAAAGGAATTATGCTACACATGACTTGGAATTAGAAGCCATTGTACATGCATTAAAAATGTGGAGACATTACTTTATGGGGATAATCTTTGAGCTAAGAATGGACCATTGTGGACTGAAACATTTGTTTGGACAACCAACACTAAATATCAGACAAACTAGATGGTTGGAATTTCTGAGTAAATATGACTTTGAAATTAAGCATATCAAAGGAAAGGAAAATCAGGTGGTTGATGCACTCAACAGAAGAGCTTTTGAAATGCATATTTAAGCCATCAACATGTTCAACACAGATTTAAAAGATAAAATTTTAGAAGTTTCAAATTCAGATCAACAATATTTAAAAATAAAAGAAACATTATAGTAAGGCAATTTACAACATAAATTTAATTATTACGAGATGAAAGAGGATGGAATCCTCACGTATATAGGAAAAATATGTGTCAAATATCAGTGAGATGAAAAATATAGTATTGAAGGAAATGCACAATGTGTCATATGTTGGGCACCTAGGATATCAGAAAACAATTGCAGTTGTAAGAAGCCAATACTTTTGGCCAAGAATGAAGAAAGAAGTGGCTAATTACATAGCCAGGTGTCTAGAGTGCCAGAAGGTGAAGACGGAGCATAGAAATCTAGTGGGGATACTACAACCATTGCTCATTCCTAAGTGGAAATGGGAAGTGTTTACCATTGATTCCATTACAAAGCTTCCCAGAACAGTGAAGCAACATGATTCCATCATGGTGGTGGTGGAAAAATTAACAAAAGTTGCACATTTTATTCTTGTGAAGACCACACACAAGGAAGAAAATATTGAAGAGATCTATATGAAAGAAGTTTTTAAGATACATGGAGTTCCAAAGGAAATAGTTTTATAGAGATCCAAAGTTTACCTCTAATTTTTGGAAATATTTGTTCAAAGACATTAGAACAAATTTAAATCTTAGCACAACATATCGCCCTCAGTCATATGGGAAAATAGAGAGGACTAACGGAATTATTGAATACATGCTCAGAATGTATGTGATGGACCAACCATCAAAGTGGGAAGAGTATATACACTTAGTGAAATTTGATTACAATATTGGGTATCAAGCCTCATTAGAAATGATCCCATTGAAGCATTGTATGGCAGGAAATGTAACACGTCGGTGAATTGGGATAACCCATGTAATGTCCCCATTTTGGGACATTTAACATTATAGAGTGTTATGCCTACCAGAGTAGCCATTTAAGGGTGACAAAGAGCTCAAGATATATTGAGAGGGTTTATTGGGCCCGAATTGCATCGTTCATCATCAGGATCCATTCTGCACAACTTGTCTTTGGTTCTGTTGCATTCCAACGATTTCCGTAATTTTGAGTTATTATGGGTGATATCTTAATTAAATTCACTAAGAAGGTCATAATTGGCATATTACTTGGAGAAACCTCTTAGTGTAATAGCTCATCGAAATCGGGAGGGAGAGCATTACAGGATAAGATGATGAGAAGTGACTTTCAGTGGTCGGAGAAGCCATAAGGATGGATAAATCACTTTTTAGAGGTAAAATGGTTAATGAATTAATTAATTAAGTGATTTAATCAAGGCAGAATGAAATAAAGTAAAAGTTGCTTGGAGGGAAAAGTTCAACAACGAATTAGGGTTTCAGGAAGCTATAAGGAAGGGTAAAGAAACCTAATTCAGGATTATGTAGATTATGTCTTGTCATTGAGGAGTGAGGCACATCTTAGGAGAGATAATTGAGTGGATTCCATGAGGAAGACATCAGTTGGTTGATTTCGGTGTTGAGAGACACACCCTAGTCACTGGGAAGATCACACAGGTTTTCCATCATTCTTCAACAACAGTTACACAAGGTCCAACAACGAGGGCACACTTATCCAAGGCAAGGGCGCAACTTCTCAGGAGGTTCAGTGGATCAACTTGACCCATCCAGGGAGAGTTCAAAGATTCCCCTCCGATCCAGTTGAGAGGAAGGCAAGGCACACATGTTGCCTGGTTCCTCATCCGATTCCGACGGTGGAATCACTAGGGCGCAGTTTTCCAGAGAGAGAGGGTTGTGTTTCCCTAGGGGATCCATATGGGGTCCAGACCCGCCAACAGAGGGGTTGACCAACCGCCAGGACTATGAGCTAGAGTAGGGAACACCATTGGGATAGTTCCAGACCATTCCGAGAGGTATAGCCACTAGGATGAACTTGACAAGCTTCCAACAATTACCGTGCGAGATGCCATAGTTCCATCTCATCCATTGAGCCCACGGTGCTCATCTATTATCGAGCATTATCATTTAGTTTTCTTATTGTATTCCGGCTAAGATCCTTTTGTCATTTGATCTAGCCGAGTGATTCGTATTTATTCAGCCGCATTCGACCTTTGTACTCCGCAGAAATATCATAATATAAACTTTGTAGTCTTTTGTCGCATTTGTTATTTATGACCATTTATATGTTGTAAATAATTAATCCTACACACACACATTAGCAACATTTCCTAGACTAGCCAAGTCAAGAACATTACAGTGGTATCAGAGCTGGTTTTCCTGCCAGCCTATGGGGAAAATCAGATAAGGATGTAGATACATCATTACCAGTGAGTGGATTGATAGGAGCTCAGATGGATCCTACACCTATTAGATGCAGGGAGCATTGCTACAATTGCAAAGTGCCTTGGAAGCCAAATCACAGGGGGTAAAGGGAAGGTGCACATTGTTGAGGTGCACTATGACAACGAGGTTGAGGAGATGCATGTGAATGCAACCATAGATGCCTATTTAGAGCAGTCTGATAAGTCTAGTGGCTCTTGCGCATCTGAGGGACAGTTGGATAGACAACATGATAGTGCATGTCCTTCATCTTCCCCATCAGGCAATGTTGAGGATTCAACACTTAAGCATAGTGGTGACACTTGTGAGGATCCATATGTGTTGGCACTTAGATAGGATGGGATTAGGAGATGGGATGACCTACTTGTGGGTGTAGACATGGCTTCCAGGAAGTCATGTATGGAGGATGATGAGATTTCTATGATGAACGAGCC
This sequence comes from Picea sitchensis, assembly GCA_010110895.2. Classification (NCBI taxonomy): domain Eukaryota; kingdom Viridiplantae; phylum Streptophyta; class Pinopsida; order Pinales; family Pinaceae; genus Picea; species Picea sitchensis. Next base: position 10,585 of record SNQJ01S0084173.1, read on the forward strand.
ACATTTTTCATCTTCTCAATCACCTATGCTAGCCACGACACATGAGGATATAAATGGCATTCCTGATATGGTAGGGAAGACTTGTGTGGGGATTGTACACAAGGGACATATGGATCTACAGACCCAGGAGGATAGGTATGGATTGGAGTTAGTTTACCTTACACATACCTATCAGTATGAGGAGAGTGAGTCACCACTCTTGGAGATTCCACTGATGGACCAGGTTGTGGAGACAGACAACTTGTTGGGACACTTACTCCAAGGATCGATCTACAGTGATGAGGATGCACTCCTTATTGGATGGGATGACCATAGCACATGTCTGGACACATCTGTATGGGATCCAGGCGCAGATGATATTAGTAGGGTGAATGCACAGGAGGATACAATTGCCCATACAGGATACAATGTGATTCATATGGGGGTCGTATTTGGTGATGGCGTGCAGTGGCATACAGGAGGACTTAGTAGCACAGGGGATAGTGGGTAGTTTAGTGCCTTATATTTTGAGGAGTTCTTTGTTGGGGATTCCATCGTTGACACTAGTAGTGAGAGGCATGATGTAGCACCTCAGCAGGATTGTGACCAGAAGTCACGACACTTGGCAGGACAATTGAGAGTCAGTGAGGACATGATCATGGAAGACACTAGATGTATTGATGATACATATGCATTGGTGGCAGGTTATTGTTGGAGGGCATCGATGGCACATGATAGTTCAGATGGGGGAGTTGCCATGGATGAATTTCATACTCTCAAGGAAAGAGTAACTATGATGAGGGTCGACTACCAACAGTTGTTGATGGATATATATTACCTATTGGAGGTTGGCGAGATGTATCGCGGGGCTTTGAGGGAGCAGGAGTTGGAGGTGGAACGACTCACTCATGAGTTGGTGAGAAAATGAGGGTTCTTGGAAGGAACACAAACAACCCTTCAAGAATCAGATTCTAGATTAGATGAGCTCCTTGAGAAGATTGGTCAGAGATACACTATATCTATCTTGATAGAGAGTTAGGTATGTTCCTCAGTTACATTGCTGGAGGATGTCCAGGTGTCACATGGGCCACCATTCATGGGTAGTTTTGAGACAGTTGGTCATACACATACACATGAGGATTCCAAATCCACGGGAAATTACAAGGACACTTTCATTTGTGTTCTAGGATTGGTTGATATCCACACTAAGGTTGATCTAGAAGTGCACCTTGGACATATGATGATGAGAGAGATGTACAGTGGGATTTAGGGGAACGCAATGGGTTGCAAGGAGGAGACACACTTAGTGGAGCATGAAGGTTCCTCTCCCTTGTAGTAGCACATAATTCTGGGAGATGACCTTCACAGTAGCAACAACTATCTAAGGGATGATGGAGGGAGAGTCATTGACCTACAGTTTGTGGAATTGCTAATGTTGTACCCGATAGTTGGAGTTTAGACGATTATTCACCATGGGTGCTATTGGATGATATTTTGGTCCAATCCTGGGGATTGACCAAAGCATATGATACTTTCCAGTCCTACAGTCGGTTACAGATGTCTCTGTTATATTTTCCTGATGCTTTCATCATTGACAACAACATAGGGGGAGATAGACAATGGCAGAGGGCATGTAGAGTTGGTAGGATGAGACCACTTGACATGAGTGTCTTTATTGCATACAACAGGATAAGGGTGGATCATCAGAGACAGACAGTTGAGACCTTAGACGTGATGGTGAGAATCTTAGGCCATGGGATAACATATATCTCATAGGGTGACACAGATTCAGATTCTCATTGGGATGAGGATGGAGGGATTCCGACAGTTATCAATATGACACCTTAGTAGTTAGTGGGAATTGGAAGTGATGAAATTCCAATTTTTCCATGGGACCCGGGAGTCCATTTGGTTAGTGGGTTATTTCATCTTATGATGGCCCAGGTTGCACCAGAGAGCAACATACTCCACTCTTGGATGGTTTTGGGAGGGCTTGCAGGGACTTGTTCTATGTGGCGAGATAGGTTCTCCCTATTGATACTCATGATCGAGTATGGAGGTGGTTGGGAAGATGTTGATTCTATAGAGATGCCTTTACAAGTTCAAATTCTTGACAACATGCCCAATTTTCACAGGTATTTCAGCATGAGGATCCACGAGTGGGGGATCCATTATGTGTAATTTGACCAGACAATCATGATCAGAGTAGTGCAGCATCTACATGATGGTACCTGTAAGAGGATAGCATGGGACCCTGGAATTACAGGGCTGGGAATTTCTTTGACTGATGGAGACGAGTGGATCTTTGTAAGGGGAATTCGCTTTGACTTTCCAGTGAGTTTCAGTATTGGGGGGAGCACGTCACTTGTTGGTGATTCGTTGAGGTCTTGTAGTACCTCACTATGGCAGCAACATGTCTAGTTGGTGGAGGTTGTGTTTTGGTTGGTACGGTCTTGGAGGACAGACTCATTTCGGGTCGAGACCGTGTGTTATTTGCAAGAGACTCATGGTATTGATATGTTACAAGACTATATTTCACGAGACATTTCATTTCACATTCTAATATGGGATCCAAGCATTGGAGTGCTTGGTAGTTGAGCGTTTGATGAAGTTGAGTGTAGAGTAGAGTGGTTGCTCAGGGAGTTGGCTGAGATTCTTTGGCCATTGATCATTCTACTCATCATGAGCATGTGGGTGTCATGCGTGGTGAGCACTTGGAGAGGCCACATCTTGAGGGGAGTCTAACTTGTGTCACATAGGTGGATATGGGACCCCAGTATCATATGTAGTTGGATTCAGTTATTGCTTGAGGACAAGAAATATTCTGGAAGGGAGGACTGTAGTGTCCCCATTTTGGGACATTTAACATTATAGAGTGTTATTCCTACTAGAGTAGCCAGATAGGGGTGACAAAGAGTTCGGGAGATATTGAGGGGTTTTATTGGGCCCAACTTGCATCATTCATCACCAGGATCCATTCTGCACAGCTTGGCTTTGGTTCCATTGCATTCCGACGATTCCCGTAATTTTGAGTTATTATGGGTGATATCTTAATTACATTCACTAAGAAGTTCATAATTGGCATATTACTTGGAGAAACCTCTTAGTGTAATAGCTCATCGGAATCGGGAGGGAGAGAGTTACAATATAAGATGATGAGAAGTGACTTTCAATGGCTGGAGAAGCCATAAGGATGGATAAATCACTTTTTAGAGGTAAAATGGTTAATGAATTAATTAATTAAGTGATTTAATCAAGGTTGAATGAAATAAATTAAAAGTCACTTGGGGGGAAAAGGTCAACAACGAATTATGGTTTCATGAAGCTATAAAGGAAGGGTAAAGCAACCTAATTCAGGATTATGCAGATTATGTCTTGTCATTGAGGAGTGGCGTGCATCTTAGGAGAGATAGTTCAGTGGATTCTAGGAGGAAGACACCAGTTGGCTGATTTCGGTGTTGAGAGACACACCCTAGTCACCGGGAAGATCACACAAATCTTCCATTATTCTTCAACAACGGTTACACAGGGTCCAGCAGCGAGGGCGTTCTTATATAGGGAGAGGGCACAACTTATGAGGAGGTTCATTGGATCGACTTGCCCCATCCAGGGAGAGTTCAGAGATTCCCCTCGAAACTAGTTGAGAGGAATGTAAGGCGCATCTGTTGCCTGGTTCCTCGTCCAATTCCGATGGTGAAATCACTAGGGCACAATTTTCCAGAGAGAGGGTTGTGTTTCCCTAGGGGGATCCATCCGGGGTCTAGACCCTCCAGCCGATAGGTCGACCAGTCGCCAGGACTGAGAGCTAGAGAAGGGTGCACCATTGGGGCAATTCCAGGCCATTTCAAGAGGTATGGCCACTAGGACGAACTTGTTAGGCTTCCAACAGTTATCGTGCGATATGCCATAGTTCCATCTCATCCATTGAGCCCGTGGTGCTCATCTATTATCAAGCATTATCATTTAGTTTGATTATTGTATTCCGACTAAGATCCTTTTGTCATTTGATCTAGCCAAGTGATTCATCTTTATTCAGCTGCATTCGGCCTTTGTACTTCACAGAAATATCATAATATAAACTTTGTAGTCTTTTGTTGCATTTGTTATTTATGACCATTTATACGCTGTAAACAATTAATCCTACACACACATTAGCAACATTTCCTAGACTAGCCAAGTCAGGAACATTATAACCCAACAAACATAGTTGTCATTGGGTCGGAATTGTTAAAGGAAATGGAAGAGAAGATGATAAAGATCAGGAATAATTTAAAGGCTTCCCAGGACAAGCAAAAAATTTATGCAGACAAGAACAAAGTTTTTAGATATTTTAAAATGGGCTAACATGTCTTTTCTAAAAGTGAAAGCAAAAAGAAGTTCAATAAGATTGGGTCATTTCCCAAAGTTGACAGCAATATATTGTGGGCCTTATGAAATACTAGAGAATATATATGTTATCACCAATTCTTGTAAAGGGGGTGTTTTCCTAAAAGATAGGCCCCTTTGGGTGGAAAAATGCGAAGAAGTGGGGTAAAACCCCACTTACCCTAGGTTGGGGCACAAATGTGCATTTGGTTAAGTGGCAGGAAGATCTGGGCGGCCAGAATCTGTGCACCCAGATCTACGATCAAGGTTGGATTCTGGAGCCCCCTCGCCATTCTACCTTTAAAGCGGGGGCAGGGAGGGGGTCCGAAATTAGATGCGCATCTCTCAACGGTCGATATTGGCATGCCCAGATATACGACCATGGTTTCATTCCGGACCCCCTTCGTCATTCTACCTTTAACAAGGGGGGGGGGCCTGGAATTGAGCGCGCATCTCTCAACGACCTGGATTTGGGAGCCTCGATCTACGGTCAAGGTTGGAGTCCAGACCTCCTTTTCCTATCTACCTTTAATCGGGGGGGGTCCGGAATTGGCGGCTTAAAGTGCCCCCCCCCTTGTCACATCTTCGATTTCCTCCACCGTCAACCTTTCGCCATGTGTCTTCAACTCAGCGCCATCCTGGCCCATATCTTTCCCCTTTCCTCGCTCCCACCTGTCACCTCCTGCCAGGTGTTCCTCCCTGTATTATTCCCTCATTTTACACTTCCCCCATGTCATATTCCTTTTCCCTTTTGTCCCTCTCATCCTCCAACTCGTCCTCCTCCTCCTCCTCCAGGCCCATCGCCTTGTGGCTTCCTCGTCACTTTCCCATGGCACTTCGCCTTGTCTTCTGGTGTCACAGCTCCCGTCTCTCCGTCCACATGGCCCCTCCTCATCTCATCATCCTCTCAACTCCTACCATGTGCCTCTCTCTCTCTCTCCCAGTCAACTCCACCTGTATGGTCATCCCTACTCCTCCTCCACCTTACCTCTCTCACCCACCTGTACCTCACGCTCCATGCCACTTCCACCTGTGTCCTATCCATACCCCGTGGAATTTCTCATCTGGTGTCACAACACCACCTCATCCTCCTCGCCAGGGTATCATCCACGTCCTTCTACTGGGTCTCCTTGTAGCTATCCAGCAAAGGAGTAGCAACCAAAAAAAGGCTTCCACGTTGTTCAAGTGCAGAGTTGACCGGGATTGTTCCCAATCCCAAGGAAGTAGTTATTGAGGTGGTTGGTGGTGGTTAGACATCGTCTCCACCATAAATGGAAAGCCTAGAAAAGGACCCGAGACAGTTCAATTCTTCTGCGGGGTGCCAGGAGTCTGATTGTGTCTGACATAAGCGCACGATCGTCCAGAGACTATAGGTGCAGTCTGCTAGTAAACATGCAGACGTAATGTTTTTAATGATAAGTCTGAGTTTTGCTGTTGTTATTGGCTTTGGGTATATGTAGGCAATTTTTCCATTTTGTAATGGATTGATGGTAGAGCAAAGCTCCCAATTGTAAAGTTTTAATGGACGTTTTGGTTCCCTAATTATGTATCTGTATGTAAGATTTCTTGTTTAATGACAGACAACTTTCCCATTCCATCTAGTTTTCATCTCATACTGAGGGAGTTCATGATTGACTGATTCACATGAATCATTGTGACTGTATTATGATAAAGGTTTTATTGTAGTACTGTCATATTCTCCAGTGTTTCTGCAATTTGAATATAAGAAGATCTTGTGTTTAGGTTTTCCTTCTACAGGCTGTTAGAAGCTCGATGCCTACAACAACACTTCACATTTCCTCACATAATTCTTCCTCCTACTCACCCTTATTACAACTTACTGTCTGAAGTTAAACTAAGGCCTCACCTGCTTGTGCATGTCCAAACTAGTTTCGGAGTTAGAACAATATAGTTCTGAGTTTTATTCCATTTGATCACTCTTAATAAACAAATTGTGACATAAAAAGATGGGTGTTAGGCTTACTCCTACTACAATCCAGGAGTGACTTCTGACGCCAACATTTCTGGCGCCGTTGCTGGGGACGAAGTTGAAAATTTTCCCTGGGATTGAACGACATTGAGCCTTTGATTCTGAAGGTGCATCAGGCATCAGAGCCCTTGAAGATTTCTACTGTGCACATGGCGACTCCACTGTGGCGAACCTGTTGTTTTAGTTGTGGCTTCTAGAGGTAGACACATGCGGTCCCATCCACAGCTGCCTCTAGCTATGCCTAAAGCTGACCCGAAGGTGATTATCAGAAAAGGAAAGGCTTCTGAGGGAGGAACTTCCACTGCTGAACCAGGTAATTTTCCATCTCCTTCTGTAGAAGATCCATTTTCTTCTTCTCAACTTCTTCGCAGACCTTTTTCTGAGGTTTCCCTTTTATTGAATTTCAGAAGTGTTCCTGCTGAGTTTTCCCCTCCTGGTCTGGGATTGGAGGGAGAAATCCTTGTCACTCCCCTCTCCCCTAAAGTTGTACCTTGGCGTAGACCCAGGACCACAAAAGATTTCACCACTCCTAGCTTTACCACCCCTCCTCTTATTACTGTTGCTACTGCACAGAGAGAAGCATATGCTAACTCAAGCCCCTTAGCCTTCTCTTTGAATCCCCCATTGTTTCCCCTTCCACCTGGAATATCATTTCCAGTATCCCCAGTTCGAGCTCCTTCTCCTCCGAGTTCTCCCCCACCTAATATTCCTATGGCAGGAGAAAATCCTCCCATGACCAAAATGGAGGCTATAATAGCTATTAGGTACGCTCCCCTTTTGTTACCTCAACCTCTCAATGCCATTCCAATAGATGGCTACCTCAAGCAGCTGCCCAAGTTTACAGGCGAAGGGGACATAGTTGCAGAAGAGCACCTTGAAGCCTTTTACAGTTTTACAGATGATAATGTTATCATGCACGCGGACGTATGGATGAGGATTTTCATCCATAGCCTTCAAGGCGAGGCTAGAAAGTGGTTTAAGGCCCTGCCCCCTGGATCTATCGATGGGATTGAGGCTTTGGATAATGCCTTTTTGAGACAATGGGGAGACAAAAAAGACTTCATGTATTACATGATAGAGTTTGAGTCTTTGAAGAGAAAGGAAGGAGATTCTGTCTACGACTTCTCCAAGAGATTCAAGAAAATGTACAATAAGATCCCCATTGAGATAAAGCCCTCAGAAGCCTCTGCTAAAATCACTTATTCTAACGCTTTTGATCCCGATTTCTGCCTACTGTTGAGGGAAATGAGAGCCACTACTCTGGCTCACATGCAGGATGCAACCGTGGAAGTAGAATCTAACATATTGGTTGTTGACCGACTCAGGAATAAGGCTGATAAATACATATTCAGGAAGAGACCTGAAGCCTCCCCATCCAATTCCTCCCCCCTTCCCCTTCAGAAGGACGAGGTAACTAAAGTGCTAAAAACTCTTTCGGCTAGAATGGAAAGGTGGGAGTTAGAAGGGAAGCCCATGTACAGAAATCCCCAAAATATTGATAACATAGGCTTCAGGAGGCCTAGTAACAATGTGCCATAGGATTTGCCAAGGGAAAAAAGGAGCAGAGACAGAGATGATTAGAGGATTCAAACCCCTCTCCAAAATAACCTAGTTGTTCATGAGGAAGGAGAGGAGGTAGATGAGCTCGACCCTGAAATTCACTGTATTGAAGACACTTCCCCTTTTCCCCATTTGACTCAATATGCATATGAAGAATCCCTTATGAACATTCAAATCAATGAGTTGGGTAAAGGGGAGAAGGCCAACAACACTCCTAACAGATACCATCTCAGGTCAAAGAAGAAAGAAGAGAATTTTGATAGCCATGATCAGCCCCTCATAGCGGAAAGGCCTGCTAAACCTGCAACAATCACTACTAAGGAAAAGAAAACTCAGAATACTTCTCCAACAACCAAAGAACCTATCTCTGAGGTAAGGGAGGCTCCTAGGCCTTTTTCCTCCTTTAGTTTTGAGCATGAAATTCAAAAGATTAAAATTCCCATACCCCGCTCGGAACTAGTTAAAAATGAAGATTTCAAAAGGTCCCTATCCCAACTGTTACAATCTGAGTCCCCCCAGCCTTCCACAGACTCAGTAAATATTCAAGATGAAAAGCCAGCAGTCATCCTAGGTCCCATGGTAGAAGACAGAGATGATTCATCCCCTCCCTTCTACACATCCCTAAACATACATCATAAGGTGTTGCATAATTGCCTCATGGATTCAGGAGCTTCCCACAACCTT
>SNQJ01S0084173.1:19190-34670 GCA_010110895.2 Picea sitchensis
TCATGATTTGTACTCTTTTTATTTAAGGAGGGTGCAATGCCTTGGAGTCATCAAAGACTTGGTGGTCTCTTTATTTCAGCTACCAATGAAGAGTGTGGTCATGGACATTGTAGTAGCTCATGTTCCCCCCAAGTTTGGCATGTTGTTGTCAAGATCTTGGATTAAAAAACTTGGAGGAACATTACAGATGGATCTCGCATATCCCACCATTCCAGTATTTGGAGGGGAACACAAGAGGTTGTACAGAGAAGCTCAGTTGGCCTACATTGTTAGTGATGAAGCAAACCCCACCAATCATCCTATCTTTGCACTTGACACTGATTTGGGGTCTAGTTTATTGCAGCTCATTGATACTCTTGAAGCCCCTTTTCAAATCAGAAAGAAACCCATATTTAATCATGAGATACCTCCTCCAACCACCTCTATTTGGAAGATGTTCTTTGATGGAGCTTATTCTGGCGAAGGCACTGGCACTGGAGTGGGTTTTGTGCCGCCTTGTCAGGAAACCATATCCCTATCATACAAGCTAGAATTTGAAGTTACCAATAATGTGGCAGAATATGAAGCTCTTGTTTTGGGTTTAAGGGCTACAAAAGAAATGGGAATTGAGGGGGTAGCAGTGTTCGGAGATGCTGAGTTGATTATCCAACAAGTCAGAAATGCTTATCAGGCTAAGCATCATCGGCTCAGGAGTTACAGAGATGAGGTGTGGGACCTGATTGATAATTTCTTCTCATCTTTCAACATTTCTTTTATTCCAAGAGAGGAAAATACTTTGGTCGATTCCTTAGCTATCTCAGCTAGTCTGTTCAGGATCCCTCTGCTGCCTAAGATCAAATATGATGTTGAGATAAGATACAGGCCATCTGCACCGGACAATATCAAGCATTGGAAGGTATTCGAAGATGATCTTGAAATCGAAAAATTTCTTCAGTCTATCGATGAATTTTCTGCATTGCACATTGATCAGGATCCTGATCTCGAAAGTCACCCTCACCCTGAGGTATTTTTAAATAAAATTGCTAATCACCATATTATTCATCTTCCTAGCAATCACATTCCGAAGGGACTAGTCCCTTTAGAAAGACTGTTCGATGGGAATGATGTGGCAGTAAAGGGTAGGGTTTCAAATGAATATGTTGATACAACGGGGTGCAACATCGACACACAGGAGGAGCCTAAGTTTGTCAAGTTGTCAAGCAGTTTGACCAAAGAGCGGAGGGACGAATATACCGAGTTATTAAGAGAATTTGCTGATGTGTTTGCATGGACCTATGAAGACCTCAAGACATATGACACATATGTCATTGAACACAAGATCCCAATGAAGGAAGGGGCTAATCCATTTAGGCAGAAGATAAGATAGATAAATCCCATGTTATTGCCTGTCATGGAGAGAGAAGTTAAGAAGTTGTTAGATGCCCAAATCATTGTCTCCTTGAGATATTCTGAGTGGGTCGCCAATTTGGTCCTGGTAAGGAAGAAAAGTGGAGAAATCAGGCTCTGTGTTGATTTCAGGAACCTGAACATGAGCGCAAAGAAAGATAACTATCACTTGCCCAACATGGAACACATATTGCAGAGGGTAACTGGTGCATCTAGGATATCCATGATTGATGGTTTTTCTGGCTATAATCAAATATCAGTCATGCCTGAGGACAGAGAAAAAAAAGTCTTCACCACTCCTTGGGGCACATTCATGTATGCCAAAATGCCTTTTGGATTAATGAATGCAGGAGCAAAATTTCAACGAGCCATGGACATAGCCTTCATCGGGGAGAAAGATCAGTTTTTGGTGATCTATCTGGATGACATCATAGTATTCTCCAGGTCTAATAAAGAGCACTGTTGTCACTTAAGGAAAGTTTTCTTGAAATGTCGGAGGTTTGGCCTTTCCTTAAATCCCAAGAAATATTTGTTTGCTATGAAGGAGGGGAAGTTGCTAGGCCATATAGTATCAGCAGAGGGAGTGAGAATTGATTCTAGTAGGGTAGAGGCAATTCAGACCCTGTCACTTCCCAGGTCTAGAAAAGAGATCCAAGATTTTTTAGGGAAGATTAACTTTTTGAGGAGGTTCGTCTCAAATTTTGTTGAGTTGGTGAAACACATCATAGCCATGCTCAGAAAGGGAAATGAAGTAAGATGGATTGTTGAACCCAGGGAATCTTTTGTCTAAATAAAAAGGGCATTGACTGAGGCACCTGTGCTGATTAGTCCTGATTATTCCAAGGATTTCCTAGTTTTTTCTTTTGCTTCTTTCGATACAGTAGCAACGGTCTTATTGTAGAAAAATGAGGAAGGGTGGGAGAAACCCATTTCCTTCTTCAGTAAGGCATTAAGGGATGTAGAAATCAGGTATGAGATCATGGAGAAACATGCCTATGTTTGGTGAAAGCTCTCAAATCTTTCAGAGTCGATGTCTTGCATTCAAGAGTGACTGCATACGTTCCTTCGGCCTCTGTGAAAGACATCCTTGTACAACCTGACATGGATGGGAGAAGAGGTAAATGGATTGCTAAGATCCTTGAGTTTGACCTAGAGATAAAGCCCACCAAGTTGGTTAAAGGGCAGGGTTTAGCCAAGCTACTGGCTAAATCCAATTGCAAGGCCTTGGGGGTTGGCTTCATCAATGCTTGCTCAGAAAATCAGCAAGCTGAGTCACCCAACAAAATCTCTCAGGGTGGCTTATCACTAGCAGAATGCACCTGGTATAGAGACATTTTGTACTTTCTGCAAGAATTGAAGCCTCCCGATGAAATGGGAAAAAGCAAGGTAAGAGCTTTAAAGCTCAAGGTGGTCAGATGTTGCCTTATTGACCAAGCCTTGTACTGGAGAGACCCTCTAGGGGTGTTTCTGAGGTGTCTGAACCCACAGGAAGCCCATAAAGTTGTGTTTGATTTCCATAGTGACCTTTGTGGAGGTCATCATTTCTGGAAGACCACAACTCACAAAATTCTCAGGGCTGGGTACTACTAGCCCACCTTATGCACTAATGTCTGCAGAGAAGTCAGAGCTTGCATCAAATGTCAAAGGTTCTTAGGAAAGTAACAACTCAAATATCTGCCACTAAAGCCTATAGTAGCTTCAACACACTTTCAATAGTGGGGGTTGGACTTCATTGGAGAAATTCATCCTCCTTCAAGTGGCCAACACAGATGGATCCTAACTACAACAGACTATTTCACCAAGTGGATAGAAGTTGCCCCCACCAAGAGTTCTTCACACAAGGTAATTGTCAGCTTCCTGAAGGATATCATAGCCAGATTTGGCTGTCCCAGCAGAATTATCACTGATAATGCTGCTTCTTTCAAGTCTGAGCCTCTGGTTAAGTTCTGTGAGCGATTCGAGATTTCACTAATTCACTCCACTCCCTATTATCCTCAAGGAAATGGATTGGCAGAATCTTGTAATAAAAGTCTAATCAAACTCATTAAAATATTATTGGAAGACAATAAGAGGGTCTGGGATTCGAAGCTAAAATTCGCTCTATGGTCTGATCGAGTGACAACAAATAAATCCTTGGGCACCTCACCTTTTCAAAAAAATTTATGGGATGGAGGTTGTGTTTCCCACTCAGATCGCTTTACCTGTAGCAAAATTATTTCAAGATCATGAAGGAGAGCCAAACCATATGGTCAGAAGAATTCATCAAGTGGTGGAAGTGTAATAGATCAGGGAGCAAGTAATGGACATAGCTCATAGTCATTAGCAGAAGATCAAGCAGGCCTTTGACAGGAAGGTTAGGAAGAAGGAATTCGAGTTAGGTGATTTGGTGCTTAAGTGGGATGCACCCAGGCAGAATAGGGGAAAACACAACAAGTTTGATTCCCTTTGGATCGGGCCCTTCAAAATCTATGAAGTATTCTCAAATAACACGTACATGTTGCAGGATTTGGAGGGGGAAGAAGTTTTTAATAGCCCAGTAAATGGGCATTTCCTAAAGAAATGTTTTGTTTGAGCCTTAGACGGCTCCTATGATTTTGTAAATATTGTTTTTCTGTTCATTTTCGGCTTAATAAATGACTCCATAGCCCAATAGCAAGGCACTGGAACTGCAGAAGGAGTTCTTAGATCATCACAGGGATGACTCTATCCCCCATGGAGCCTAATGTTATCACCAATTCTTGTAAAGGGGGTGTTTTCCTAAAAGATAGGCCCCTTTGGGTGGAAAAATGCGAAGAAGTGGGGTAAAAACCCACTTACCCTAGGTTGGGATGCAAATGTGCATTTGGTTAATTGGCAGGAAGATCTGGGTGGCCAGAATCTACGCGCCCAGATCTACAGTCAAGGTTGGATTCCAGAGCCCCCTCGCCATTCTACCTTTAAAGCGGGGGGGGTCCAAAATTAGACGCGCATCTCTCAACGGCCTATATTGGCACGCCCAGATCTATGGACAGGGTTTCATTACGGACCCCCTTCATCGTTCTACATTTAACAAGGAGGGGGGGTCCGGAATTGAGCACGCATCTCTCAACGACCTGGATTTGGGAGCCCGGATCTATGCTCAAGGTTGGATTCCAGACCCCCTTTGCCTATCTACCTTTAATATAGGGGGGGTCCCGGAATTGGCGACTTAAAGCGCCCCCCCCCTGGTCACATCTCTGATTTCCTCCACCGTCCACCTTCTGCCATGTGTCTTCAACTTAGCGCCATCCTGGCCCATCTCTTTCCCCTTTCCTCGCTCCCACCTGTCACCTCCTGCCAGGTGTTTCTCCCCGCATTCTTCCCTCGGTTGCCACTTCCCCCATGTCATATTCCTTTTCCCTTTTTTCCCTCTCATCCTCCAACTCGTCCTCCTCCTCCTCCAGGCCCGTCGCCTTGCGACTTCCTTGTCACTTTCCCATGGCACTTCGCCTCGTCATCCGTTGTCACAGCTCCCGTCTCTCCGTCCACATGGCCCCTCCTCATCTCATCATCCTCTCACCTCTTTCCATGTGCCTCTCTCTCTCTCTCCCAGTCACCTCCACCTGTATGGTCGTCCCTACTCCTCCTCCACCTTACCTCTCTCACCCACTTGTACCCCACGCTCCATGCCACTTCCACCTGTGTCCTATCCATACCCCATGGTATTTCTCATCTGGTGTCACAGCACCACCTCATCCTCCTCACCAGGGTCTCATCCACGTCCGCCTACTGGGTCTCCTTATAACAGTCTAGCAAAGGAGAAACAACCAAAGAAAGGCTGCCACGTTGTCCGAGTGCAGAGTTGACCGGGGTTGTTTCCAATCCCAAGGAAGCAGTTATTGAGGTGGTTGGTGGTGGTTAGACATTGTCTCCACCATAAATGGAAAGCCCAGAAAAGGACTCGAGACAAGTCAATTCTTCTGCGGGGTGACAGGAGTCTGATTGCTTCTGACATAAGCCTACGACCATCCAGAGACTGCAGGTGCAGTCTGCTAGTAAACATGCAGACGTAATGTTTTTAATGATAAGTCTCGGTTTTGCTGTTGTTATTGGCTTTGGGTATATGTAGGAAATTTTTCCATTTTGTAATGGATCAATGGTAGAACAAAGCTCTCGATTGTAAAGTTTTAATGGACGTTCTGGTTCCCTGATTATGTATCTGTATGTAATATTTCTTGTTTAATGATAGACAACTTTCCCATTCCATCTGGTTTTCATCTCATACTGAGGGAGTTCATGATTGACTTATTCACATGAATCATTGTGATTGTGTTATGATAAAAGGTTTTATTGTAGTACTGTCATATTCTCCAGTGTTTCTGCAATTTGAATATAAGAAGATCTTATGTTCAGGTTTTCCTTCTACGGGTTGTTAGAAGCTCGATGCCTACAACATCCCTTCACATTTCCTCACATAATTATTCCTCCTATTCACCCTTATTACAACTTACTATCTGAAGTTAAACTAAGACCTCACCTGCTTGTGCATGTCCGGCCTAGTTTCAGAGTTAGAACGATATAGTTCTGATTTTTCTTCCATTTGATCACCCTTCATAAACAAATCGTGACATAAACTGATGGGTGTTAGGCTTACTCCTGCTGCAATCCAGGAGTGACTTCTGATGCCAACAATATCGTCAGTTGCATATATGCTAGCAATGTTTGCATCCATGAGAGTGTACAATGTACTTCATGTATCATTATTAAAGAAATATGTGCCTGAATCTAACCACATAATTGATTAGACTGTGATCCAGGTGGAAAACGAAGGGGATTTCCGAGTGGAGCCAGTATGCTTCCTAGATCGAAAATTCAAATCTATCCAGAGCAAATACATAGGGTTGGTAAAGTTTCAATGGACCTACAATGGCCCTAAATATGCAACATGGGAGCATGAAGAAACTATGTTGGAGGAATACCTGCAAATTTTTGCCAATTTTGAAGAAAATAGAAGATAAAAATGAAAGACTCTATTTTCGGAAGCTAAAGTTCTAGAGTCATATCTCAGAATTCTTGGTCACTTGCACTGATAGCTCTAATAAAAGAATGGTGCAACACGATGGACTTAAGGAAGTGAAGGGGGGGCATTCCTTGCGTCGGCAAGTTGAGAAGAATGAGAGATTATGGTTGGGACTGTTGTTGGAGAGTAAATAGATTTCAAAATTTTGTTTTATGGATATTATGATGTAAATTTGTATATGTATTTCAGCATGGTGTTGTGCACCGAGGACGGTGCACAATTGTATGGGAGGGGGATGTAACATGCCCACTATAATCCCCATTTTAATTAATGCATATTGTAGATATGAATATGGCAATGACCAAGCGATGTAATATGTGAATTGTATTTTCTAATTTTAAGAAATATAATGTGATACCAGCTGCTAGGAATATGGACAGAGACGGGGGTTTATTTATCCTCAAGAGAGGGGAATGTCTAAGAGCATCTAAGAGGGGTGCAAGGAGGAAATTAATTGTGGGTATTAATCCAAATCAAAATTTCTAAATTTTATTATCATTGGGACAACCTTCTATTTTTTTGGTTAAGTGTATGAGAGCCCAATCATTGAATACCTCTTAGGGGGGTGGGTGTTTAAATCAAATATAATAGTTATTGGAAGCATGGGTTTTCATCTTGGAGATATTACACACTCACCTAGGTAATTATTTTCCTAAGGTTGATATTCCAATGTTGAGAACACTTCCTTGGATGAGAATATTCTCTCTAGAGAATATTCCCCTACAAAATAGAGTGTTCCTCTTCAGTTCAGATTCAGTTACACTTAGTTATACTAGTGGAAGTCACTCATGCATGGAAACCTTGGTTTTATCACCAACAATTGCATGTGTTTCTCTCACTTCCACATGTGTGACTCAGTTAACTGATGATTGCATGGATCAATTAACTAGGACTAGGTGGCATATTACTTTGGTTTCTGTCAGTGAGTGTCTAGATCTCTCTAGATCACTACTATGGCACATTTGTTACTCATGTAGCCTATATCTATTGTAAATTATTCACTCTTTTGAGTGTGGAATTTAATTAATAGAAATTATTTTATTCTTTCCTCCATTTTTTTCTTCTCTTCATCCACCATTGCAAAATATGTATGCTTCATTGTTAGCTATATCTTATGTGCAGGTATCTTAGAAAATATACATGGTATCAGATCCTACATGCCACTAACAAGGATCGTCACTAGCACTCTTTTGCAGGTACCAAAGACATAACAAAGCAACAACAAATATGGAATCTATGTTTTACTCGTCAGGAATACTTCTCATGCCTCATAACTATTTGGTGTGGAAGCCAAAGATTCTACTTCTTCTTAGAAGTAGAGGATTATACCAAATATCCATGGCAATGGAAGTAGAGCCTAATTCTGCCGATGAGAAAAATAACTTTCTCAATAGATAAGATATGGCCATAGGATGTATTTGCATGTTTGTTTCTCCTGAAATTTTCCATCAAGTAGATGATGAATCACAAGAATCAACTCCAAACGAATTATGAAATAGATTGGAGGTTCTATTTGGGAATAAGGAATATTGCATGCAAAAGGTTGAAAATATAGAGCTAGTAGAAAATACACTGGAAGATCAATCCTATCAGTTTGAAGAGCCTTCTACACATGTATTTGCACAATGTTTTGTTCCATTCATTGAAGATGATGTCTACTCCATTTCATATTTTTTTGTTGAATCACATATGGAATATATCATCCATGAATATTAGGAGTTGCATGTAGACACTTTTTCATGCACCATTCATGCATCTTAAGAGCCACATGCATGTGTCATGCATGCATATCAAGAGCCAAAAGGGGGGTCACACACTTCAGATGTAATTATGTCACTTTCTGAGAGGAATTTGTAGAAACAAATTGGATACTTGAATTTCTCTCAAAAAAATATCCAATTTCAAAAAATAAATCGTCCAAAATGGATTCTGGGAAGTGAAGTTATGAGCATTTTAAAATCAACAAATTTTCAATGCTTTTCTGGAAATGGACACACAATTTACAAAGTTTCATTCAAACTTCATTTGGATCTTCTTATTTACAATAAGAGAAAGTGGATATGTGAAAACATAACATTGGTGCATCTACATCATCATATCTATACAAACATATGCATCTTCAACAAAATCTTCACTGAGCTTAAATTTGCACATGTGCAAGGTCTCCTTGGAGTGAAGCACACAATTGCTTAGCAACTTCCTTTTTTAAAATCTTTTGATGCATTGTACTTTGAGGGGTTTTTTTTTCCATGAGGTTTTTCCTCTTTCCTCACTTTTTCAATATTTCATTTTTTAGATTCATTTTACAATGGGTACCTAACATGGCCTTGGTTGTTGGGACCCATCAGTTACACCTTAGTAGTGTTCACGGGGGGTGTTGGAGATATTACACACTTACCTAGGTAATTATTTTCTTAAGGTTGATAGTCCAATGTCGAGAACACTTCCTTAGATGAGAATATTCTCTCTAGATAATATTCCCCTACAAAATAGGATGTTCCTCTTCAATTCAAAGTCAAATACACTCAGTTAGACTAGTGGAATTCACTCAGGCATGGCAACCTCATTTTTATCACCAATAGTTTCATGTGTTTCTCTCACTTCCACATCTGTGACTCAATTAACTAATTATTGCATGGATCAATTAACTAGGACTAGGTGGCATATTACGTTGGTTTCTGCCAGTGAGTGTTTAGATCTCTCTAGATCACTACTATGGCATATTTGTTACTCATGTAGCCTATCTCTATTGTAAATTATTCACTCTTTTGAGTGTGGATTTCAGTTAATATAAATCATTTCATTATTTCCTCCATTTTTTTCTTCTCTCTTCATTCACCATTGCAAGTTGTGTATGCTTCATCGTTAGCTAGATCTTATGTGCAAGTATCTTAGAAACTCTACATTGCAGTGCAATCAATATCGGGCATAGTGAGAATTCAACTTTCTTGGGAAAATAGAGGAAAATCCATATGGGGGAGAAGATGCATTTTTTTCACAATTAATTTTTGCATGAACAACAAACAAGGAGTAAGGAAAAAGAGCATTGGAGCTCGACCAAGAAGGCTGGGAGAATTTTGGAGCATGATGGAGCATTTTTGGACCATCCTGGAGATGAATATTGAAGAGATAGGTTGTCAGGCATGAAGAGTGACCTCATGTTTGACTTGCACTATAACAACAAGTGTTGTTGTTGTTGTGTTGGTAGCTAGTTCCCTTGAGTTCCCAGTAGAGAGATTCCTAGTTACATATGTTAGAGAGGCCCTTATAAATGAATGGGATGCCTGATGGAATGAGAGCAGTGAAGGGGCACATTCCTTGGGTTGGGTAGGTCAAGAGGAAGAGAGCTTGAGGAAATTTTGGATAATTGTAGGAGAATACCAGTGGGTTGTGTGATTTTGAGTTGTGAGTAGACTGTTAGAGGCACCTTTCTCTTGTGGATTCCTAGCCCCAACTTGGGGGTGACTTTTTCTTGATATTTGGAACAACAAGTCTATGGTTGGGTAGAACATCCTTCCCAAGTAGTTGGTTGCACAAACATTTTTAAAAAAGACAAGTGTTTATATTTTTTTTGAGTTATCTTATGAGTTTTATGGTTGTGCATTTTATCATGTGTATGAGAATGGTTTTTATGTGTTGTTGTAGATGATTATTTGGATCCATTATGTTCATTTATAATGTTGTATATGCATTTAATTATGCGTATCAACATCTAGTTAAATCTATGCATAATTTGTAACCGGTAAGCTACAAAAAATTAATTAGCTAGCAAGAACATTTTTTTTTATGTGTATTTTACACAAGTAATTTTCCTTGGTTAAGTTGGGGGATGTTACAGGGAATTTGAGCTTCCATATATTTTTCCACCGCCAAAAATGTGGCACTTCTTTGTCCCCTTGAGCTAGTGTCTTATACCCAATTTTTAGATCATAGTTTTCTGGGATCCAGAGACCAAACAAGTTTATCCTCTTCCTCTATTAATTTAATAAAGCATCTGTGGAGGTTCTGAGTGTAGTTTTACCAAGTGTCTGTGTCTTCCTCTCTAAGGCCAATCTCCCTCTATGATAAGCATAATTTCTTCCCCATGTCCCAATTCTCTTGAGAAAAATGTCTTAATGTTTGATAGCCCTTGCTTTTTAGCTCATGGATCATATGTTCTAGAAGTTTATGAGCTTCCTTGGATCTAATCCAGGGATATAATCCTATAAGTACTTTGTCTCCCTTTCCAATTTTCCAATCCAACCAATTACCGATAAAGTGGAAGGATGAGATAATGACTTTCCATATGGTTGATGCAATGTTGAATTTTTGGGGGGGATTTATGATCCAATCCTCTATTGTGTCTAGTTGAATGTATTTGTCCTTTGTGACTTGTGCCCAAAGCCTGGATTTGGATAAGCCTGCAAAATTTATTTATAGCCAGGGCCTTTTTGAACAAAAATATATTCTTTAGACCCCATACACCTACAATTTTGGGAGAATAAGCCTTTTCCAAGAGGCTAGTACCATTTTTTTCTTTCATGCTTGTCCAAACCAAATAAATATAAAGTAGAGTTGTCTTATTTTTTCAAGGATGCCTTTTGGGATCCACACAATAAACATCCAATAAACGTGAATTTATTCAAGGATTGCTTTGAAAAGAACAATTCTTCCACCCCAAGATAACTAGCAAGTGTGCCAAATGTTTAGCTTAAGTTTATCATGAGCCACTACCAATCTTGTTTCTTGTATTGATCAGTTTTCATGTGAAAGATGAGGTATTTTAACCCAAGGTCAATATCCCCTACCTAGTAGGGGAATACCTGAGAAATTTGGTTCTTTTATGTCTCTAAGAAATACCATAATAGAATCAAGGAGTTCAGTATGTTTATTTTCATTCTCATTGCATCGCAGAAGAGATCCATGATCTCTTGAAATTTTACAATTTATTGAACCTTCACAAAAGATTAGTATGTCATTGACAAAATAAGATGAGTGAAATTACAATATGGGCCCATATAAATACCTTTTGAGATTTTATTTGCATAATCTACTTTTAGATATATGTTGAGACCCTATGCTACCAAAAGGAAGAGAAGGGGTGAAAAGGGACATCCTTGTTGGATCCCCATTTCAGATTTGAAGAAAGGATATGTAGCACCATTGAGAAGAATATAAAATGTGTTGGAACTAATACAACTTAGAACCGATGTAATGAAGCCATGGTTGAAATCCAAATGAATGAGAATGAGACTAATATATAAGCAACTTACCTTATCGAAATCCTTGGAGAGATCGGCTTTTAATGTGAGATATTTTTTGTTCTTAGTCTTGATTGTATGAAGCCCTTCTTGTGTCACTCCCACAGCCTCATGGATTTGTCTTCCTTCCAGGAAACAACTTTTTTGGGGGGGAATATGCCTTGAGAGAATGCCTTTAAGTCTTAGAGAAATGATTTTGGAAATTATTTTGTAGATGTAGTTAAATAAAGAAATAGGTCTAAATATCTCAAATTTAGTGGGGTTTCCCGTATTTGGAATTAAGGAAATGAAGGTTGAGTTAAAATATGTCAAGGTTTGAGTTGTGGAGTGAAAGAACTCAACCACTTTTAGAAGGTCTTCTTCAATGAAATTGTAACAACCTAGAAATAATTTGATTGAGAGACCATCAGGTCCCGATATTTTATCTTTTTGGAAGCTCTACAAAGTTTGAAGAAGTTCTTCCTTATTGAATTCATCCATTAAGCTCTAATTATCCTCTTGGCTGGAAAGGTTGGGGAAGTAGATGGCTATTTTGATAACTACTATGATAGCGGCTCTGTATATTTTTTTGAAAAGAGTATTGAAGTAGTTTACCCCTTTGGATTTTGTTTCAGGAAAGGTTGATACCCTAGTACCACCATCCTTTTCAATCCCCCGAACGATATTTATGTTTTTATGGAAGTTTTAAATTAATGAAATTGGGTATTCTCATCTCCTGCTTGCAACCAAATTGCATGACTTTTTATTCTTCATTCTTCTTCTTTGTCTAGAATTATTTTTAGCTTCTTATGCTCCAGGAGATTTATTTCATTTTTCTTCTCATCAATTATAAATCCATGACCTTCTATGTTATCTATATCTCGACCAGTAGAGACCCATTGTCAATTCAAAGTTGGAGAGCTTCTTCAAGGAAGGATTTTGAAATCAGGAAACAATCGATTCTTTTTGCAACACAAGCTTCACCCATTCTCATGTTTCTCTAGGTTGGAGAGAGTTTAGGAGGCATGATGTCCAACAAAACTATGGTATTGATCTTAGAAATAAATAAAATGACTAAAGGATACATCTGAGCTACATGCCCCCAAATATTCAATATGCCTAAAGAGAAATTTAGGCCACCATGTAAAACCACAAACCATTTTGAATCTATTATTTTAGAAGGAGAGCTTCCCATTAATCTTATCTATATCAGTAGGGACCATAAATGTTTATGTAGGTGAATTCCTTTTCCAATTCCAAAGAGTATAAAGTATGCCTGAGCCTTGAAGTAAAATCCAATAACTATACATCAAGAAAGACTCTTTTTTCCAACCAATAATGAGCCCCCCAAATCTTTCCAGGGCATCTATGAAAGTAAAATCTCGTCCCTTTAGAAGAATGGACAAGTCCTTAAAGACTTTGTCTCCTTCGGTCATAATTTATTATAGGAATATGATAGAGGGGTTGTGGAAATCAATCAATATTTTTATGGCCAATTTTGTGGAGGAATTGGCTATTACTTCACAATTTATAGAGAGAACAATCATTTGGAAAAATCCCTAGGGGATTTTTGTCTAAGAGCCCCAATTAGAGACCATTTTTTTCCACTTCAAACCTCATTTTTTGATTTCTTCTATGCCAAGGACATGAAATATTTCCCCCTTTATGGAATATTTTTAGATCCTTTTCTTATAGATATACTAAGTATCCAACAATCCCTCCCACGAAGAGAGATACTCCTCTAGCCCTATGTATGATATTATACTTCAGAACTTTAGAGGACAATGATCTTGAGGAGCTCCCAAATATGAAGAAAGGACAAAATAGTTTACAAAGGAATTAGGAGAAGAAATTTTCCCTGGTGGTTTACCCAACCCATCAAGGAGGATTTGTGGGGGAGGGGGGACTGGAAATTTTATCCTCAACAGACTAGGAAAGAAATCACCTAGTTGGGTTTTAGTAGGATTTGAAATTGCCACCTCTCAAGAGCAAAAAAAAATATTCTCAAACTTTTGTAAACGGACAAAGGAGGGGGAATAATTGAGCTTACCTAAGAAATCCTATCTGTAGATGAGAGGAACAGGGCACTTGTTGTGCTAGGTTTCCAAGTCCTCCATTGGATAAATCATCAGGAAGCTATGTTTTTGTATACCTTCTAAGCCTTTTACAAAGAAGCTTGGGAAGAATATGTAGCTTCCTTGTGTTCTTTGCAAACCCATACTTTCCACCTAAGTGGGAGTGAGCAATCCTTCACAAGATGCCTATAAAAGTGACATTGACTGCACTTAAATGGGATTCGTTTGTAATCCAGGGATTGACTGAAGATACCAAGCCCCTTTCTGATCATAATTGAGTCTACCGAACCCTTTGAGAGGTCTGATCCGACCAAAATTCAACCATTCCCATGTAACCGAAGTCCTTGTAGGAATTTTCCACATCATAACATAAACCCAGGGAGTTCCTAATTTCCTTGAAAAATTCATCCAGCAATAAGATTAGGGGTATACCTAGGAGCCTAACCCAAACTAGAACAAAATCCATGTGGGTTGATTTTGCATCAAATTCCAGTAGCCACTTATTCAAAAAGAGATCTTAGGAACCCCGTGTCCATCGAGATTTAATAATTTTGTTTGCATCTTCTCCCAAATGAAGAATCCATACCAACCAACCTTTGACCAAAACCATACTATGTGGAGAGTAACGAAGCAAACCTGCAAAGTTTTCATTTGTTCATGATTTTAGGGTTTCAACACTCATCATCTTGCTTGAGAATCAACCCACAATGGTCGAATCCTTGACATCCATAATGTCATGGAGCTTGACACTCTCTCCTAGCTACAAATTTATTGTTTATGCTTTCCTCTTCACACACTTATGATGTTTCTTTATTTTCCCCAAATCTCCCAATCCTAGCTCCTCCTGGTTAGAGGTCAAGGATTTATAGGAAAAATCATCATTCATTAGATCGCCAGATGACATACCTCCAATAAAATCTGTCTTCAATACCATCCATAGATTCAGAGACACCCATAGTAGAGAGCTCGATAAGCCTGATAACAAGTCTAAGGGAATTTCACCCAAAGCATTTGATGAGGGTAATGATTTCCATTGAGATGTATGCAATAATTTATCCATTTCCAAGCTTAGGGAGTAAATCCCTTGATCCTCCCACCCATGTTTCCTTTGTTGCGCCCCCTCACGAAGTGACAACTTAATGGAGCAGATGCAATAGGGTTGGAGGGATTAATCATCAGTGGATCTACCTTAGCATGATGAGTGCCTGAAAGATCTCAAATCACATATCCCATCATAGCTAGTGTGTCGTCTTCCAACGAATGATTTCCAAGCTATGATGGCCAATGTGGAGGAGGTTCATAGTCTCGATATGAATCCACTGGTACAGACCAATTTTTTTGTCCTTCCAATGGGTCATCTATGTAATCAACAACCTCTTCTTCCATTTTTTCGAGTTTGCAAGTGTGACCTACAATGAAACCCTAGACTAGCAAAAAATCCCTAGTCTTACAAAAAAACCCTAACCACCAAATCCACGTGTTCACTGTGGGAAAATTTGCTCAAATTGTGTGTTCAGTATACATATACATTTGCTCACAATGTGAGTAGATCTCGACTCATTGTGTTCAAATTTTAGCATCCAACATAGATCCATCCGATAGTTTCAAATCTTCTTGATCAAATATGGACAAATTTGCTTGCTTTTATACTGGACTAGCCACTAAAACAATCGATATAATCCACTAATCACTAAGAGAATCGATCTGCTCCATTCTATATAAAAATGTTACTGTTCAATCTATTATCTTTAATAGCCATAGA
>SNQJ01S0084174.1:0-25150 GCA_010110895.2 Picea sitchensis
AAGTATAAGTATAAGAGGGGGGGACTTTGCTGAGCGCAGGGCTGCCCTAAAGGTAACCCGAGCGAGCCACCCGATAAGATCTATCCTTAAAGAAAGTAAGTAAGCATTTGATCTTCTCCTTTTCTTCTCTTAAGAAAGAAATAAAGTAAGAGGCTAGCAACCATTGGCCAATCGGCGGTTGTGAGGCTTCGCCGACTGAGAACAAACTAGCTCTCCTCGGCAAACACCAGTTACCATTGACCCCACCTTACTTGGGCCTGAGTTAGCGATCCAAAGCAAAGGCGATTGAAAGAAAGGCCAATCCCTCGGTTCCTATATATGCAAATTTAGGCATCTGCCCAACTAGTTTTAGCTAAGCCCTTTGCCAAATTTTCATCGCCATATCCTTTTTATATGTATAAAACAGAGGTGGGCAGTTAGAGACAGGGAGACTGACCTTCAAAGAGATTTTTTTTCTTTGCCCTCCCCAAGTCTGCCAAAGCCCCCCATCCTATCCTATAGATAAGTGTCTTGACAAAGCCAGGTTCGTTTCAGCCAGCCAGTAAGGCTCACTCCATAACTTCAACTTAGTGACAGCCAGTTGGTCTAGTTACCAAAATTGGTCCAGGAACAGGGACTTTCAATTAGTTGAAGGTTGACTTTCAAATTTTTGAAAAAATGCCAATGTTTAACTTAGAAACTTTATATACATAATTTTTGTAATAAAAAATTTAAGAATTTGTCACAATTTGATTGGTTGGGAAGTTTGAAGTCTTATTGTTGGCTTCGCTTCTTCCCATGCCAATTCTTACTGCTTTGATAAATGCTTTCACTATAGTTTCATAATGTATCAAAGCCGTTCAAAGCACGTTATATCTCCACGTGGCCCCAGGATGGCGCGGATTTATCTATCGATCGGACGGACCAGCAGCTGACTATCTCCCACTCAGATTTGACAACCGACATTTCATTTACCCATTTACCGAGACAAGAAACGACAGCCGATATTTACTTTTGAAAATCTGACGGCGGAGATATAGGCTGTGAAACACACTGATAACCATCAACAATCATCAAATAACCATTAAATAGTATGAATGTCTATGAAAAAATCCCACCGCCTCCTCCCGTATTTATTGTGCTCCGTCAGCTTCAAGACGAGATTCTAATCCAATACTCATCCAAGCAACGGGGGTTGAAGGTCCATTAATAGGGCTCTAGCTAAATTACCAAGAAAAGCAAATATGTCCGTTCAATCAGGTAAGGTGAAAAGAACCAATATGCTTTATCTAATTGAAATCTAATCAATATGGTGTTTCCAATGATCCAAGTGTTTACAGTGTAAGTCCTCCTTCCTCTCGTTTATTGGGCGCGTAATAATACTAATGAAATTAAGTCTATTTAAAGAACGGGTTGTTTTTTTGGCTACTCAACCATAAGTGTATTATAATTAAATTATGTTCTAGGTTCCTGGGCCAACCACGCCTCCAAGGTTCTATAATAGCTCAGCTTGTTAATTGGGTCCTATTTGTTTATGGTCTACGTCCACACCAAACCTTTCTTTCCAAATCTTTCTTTGTCTTTCCACATATACAGGAAACAAGCGGCGCTTATTACGGTTGTAATCCAGATCTTCTTGAATACATTGAAATTGAATACATTAAAGAAATTGAAGATTAAGGATTTAAATGCCTTGTCCAGTGAACACCCTTCAATAAATGACAATAAATATGGAGATAAAATATGCATGAAAATAAATGTGCATTTATTTAGCCACAATGTCCAATATTTGCAAATAAATATCAATCTATATGTTTGTTGCATCTGCAGCGCTCAATGAACAATTACGGTGCATCTTTATGGCGGGCGAACAATTACGGTGGAATAGCGGGTTTTCTTAGCGGTCGCGATTACGATTTGATGACCGATCATCCCGATCTTCTCATACTTTCAGTGTATCATGACTCACGATCTTCATCACCCACTTCTTTAAATTATCACGTGATCTATGGTGTTTCTGTATGGACTATGACATTTATGTATGGACTATGACTTTTATCTCTCTATACGATGCACTACGATACTGAAATGTTGAGAGGAGAGGTTTCGGGTAAGTAGTCTATATACGAGATAAAAGCGTCATGCTAGCAGGTTATCTATATACTCAATAAAAGCGAATATTGGTCTGTCGTCTTGTTAACACGCTAATGAATCTATTGGTTGGTACATGAATAACAATCGAATGAGTAATCTAGCACCATAGGGCTCCATAGTGATGGAGATCAATTGCTTTGAGGCTTACTGGGGCTGCTTGCTCCTTGCTGGCTTGTCAATTAAACAAGGCTGGGTTAAATATAGAATAGTCGAGCTCAAAATCGAGGTTGGTTGAACCAAAATATGGGGATGGTTGGCTTATTTAGCCTGCCGGTGGCTAGCAGAGTCCGCTATGCCAGGGCAGGACGGGGTAGCATGGGACGAGGTGGATGAAATGATGAAAACGAGAAAACGCACCACAGGATGTGCCGCGCAGAATGAACTCATAGGGGGGTAGCCACACAGGATGAAGTGAAAGGATTTATAACCGAATCTTCTGCTGCTGGTCACCGAAAGACACAGTTAACAACTGCCAACCCAAAAGTACTTTAATAACCCTGTTTCCAACAACGAGCAGTTTACCTGTCCGGGCATAAGAGGCAACCCCTAGCCGACTGGACTGGGTCGATAGCTTGTATTAGGGGGGCCTAAGTGAGGCAAGTAATGAGAGCTTGTAAGGTGAGGCTTAGGTAGTGTTTCATTCCCCTTTAACTAGTGAAATGAACAAGTACCAAGGCCCATATTCGTGGATATCAATCGACTAGATGACACGCCACCTTTATTTCTTTAATTTACCAGTTATCAATAATACGTCAAATAGGCGTCTACTTCCCATCCAAAACACGTAGCATTTCTTTTTGTCAATTTAGGAAAGGGCTGTTAAATATTTGAATTCATAGAGACCCCAAGGGTCATAAGCATTGCACACTATATTTTCATAATAATGTTTCCTTTAGGTATCGGTAGAGACATTGGAAAAAAAATGATCTGATTATTTGGGCTTAATAACTAGTTAAGGTGTACAAGGACCTAATAACTATTACTCTACTGTTCCCCAAGACATTCCTTTGTTACTGTGTCTTTATTACGAGAAATAGATTCATTTACATTAAAGAAGTGGTAAGTATATTAAAGCTGGAGGATATTACGGAAGGACCTACCGTTCAATAAAATAGCCGCTACCATTATATTTCCTTCGGGCCTTTGGGCTTAGATAAGACCTCTCTCAACGGGTTACATAAATTCAAAGTTTAGGAATGCATGCAACTTTAGGTCTGGACATAGACACAACAACACGTTGTCGTAATGCCCTCGTTGGTGGTGAGCACGTTATTACTGTCGTGGTGTTCTGTTGAGCCTATCCATCTTTGACTTCCCCCTTCACTATGTAAACTTACAGACAAGTTACACAACCTACCCGATGATTGGAATGCCAGGAACCCAACAAAAGGTAAATGAAATATGTGCAATATAATATAATATGTGCGTTATTACTTAGTTACCATATAATTTCTCACTCCGACATTTACATCGGATATGGGAGGAGCTAGGGGTGGCGACGCTGATTAATGCTCTGCATTGTGATGTGTTCGAGTCTGCATGAGTTTTCATGTCATAGAGAACGTGTCACTGCATACATGACCGGTGTCATGATCGATGGTGGAGACAATTAAACCATTAAGAGGGTGGGCTGTGGGGCCAATTCCGCCATAAAAACTGCAACCAATGCAACTCTGGCGCCAGAATACTCCCTTTATTTGGAGACCTCATTCGTCCACTCCCGTCAGAAATGAAAAAAGACATCTTCTTATTGGAGTAGGATAAACAAATTAGTTGGGAGCAGGAGGAGGAGATTGCAGTGCTGAAGATGAATTTGGAGGACGATCCAGAACTGTCAACGGCGCTGGCGCTGCTGAGATTGAACGCAGGCAAATCTTGGAAGCCAAAAAACCGGTCCCTGGAGCTGCCAGTTCTTCACCAAATCAAGGTATTTTCATTGAGGTTTACAGCGAAGTTTTTGTAGGAACGGCACCATCTCATTTTCCTAATAATAATTCATGTATCCTTTGTGAGCAAATGAAAGCGTGTTATATAATATTATGAACAACATCGTGGGAATACATACCAGTTTTTTTTTTTTTTTGTTGCTAATTGGTTGGATGCATCCTGTTAAAGAAAGGACGATTGCTCCCTAATAATCCTTATAGTTACCCCAACTCAGTCTATGATGAAGAAGTGTTTTGAGTTCATTTTGTTGTAGAAAGTTGATGCTAAAGCTTATTGTTATTATCACTGTTATTTTAAAGGACAACATGATATGTTCAATTTCTATTAATAAAGTAGAGAATAGCATTAAAGGATTTTTGTTGCCATGTGCCTCATAATCAAAACAGTAATTACAATGCATTAGATAATGAATGTAGGACAACTTTTATTTGTAATAAAGAAGCAAGCCAAATCCTACACTTTGTTGGAAAAATAAGATATCAAATTTGAATTGAAAAAAATGAGATATGGAGTTTGAATTGAAAAATGTTAGCGCCACCACATTTACCGGTTAGAGAATTTGGGGAATCCGTTTAATGATGTTATTATTTTAGCAATTTCATATCCACAAGTTAAGAAATCTGGTTATCTGTTGAACTGGATTTCCTCTCTAAATGTAACTTGTTTGAAGCAATTAATTTAGATCTCTGTTTTTAACTGTATTGGGTCGCTAAACTCGTATCTATGAATTCATCCATATTAGCATCATGTTATCATGGGAAGTCCGTCATTTATTTCTTCATTACAGAGTTTGTTCCTCATTTTCCTCATGTATTTATGCCAAAGCAGAGTTATTGTAAATAAATAAATTCCATATGCAATTGCATAAAAAGATAGTAATAGAAATAAATTTGTAAAAACAGAAAGTACTTGTGATCGCAAACACCCCTACAAAGATTGTCCATTATAATGTATTAGCATTCAATAAGAAATGAATTCTTACTTGAATTAGATCTACCAAACTTTTAGGACGACCTCCCACTGATGTTGTAGACAGCCCAGCGAAATAATTTGAACCCTTCTCTGCCCAATCACTGGAGGCTTGTCGAATGAGATTACCAACAGGAGAACTTTCTACCTTCGACTCTTCTTTATGTGTTGGAAGAACAGGTCGAGAGAACAATGACCTACTGTTACTATCATCTAAGGATCTCAACTTCCGCTTGTCACTTAGGGCATGGAAAGCTTGGCTAATGAGAAGCTTTTGGCGAATGTTATCAATCTTTCGATCCTTAAAAAGGCAAACAATTATGTGCGTCAAATTAATTATGCATACTGCATATTGTTCCCAACACAGAAATCTCTAAACAAAATTCTTCCCCATTGCTAGGCTAAGTATCCGATATAAAGTTATATAGAATCCTCATCACCATCAACAGAAAGAGCAAAGGGACCAATAAGAACAATAAAATTATCTGAACTGACCTTATCAACATACTTCATCCCAAAGTCACCTTCCTATTATACATCAGATCATTAGACTGTTTGAAATCTCAGTTTAAAACTTCTTTTCATTTTCATTCACGGGTGAAAACTTTGAATTGGAAGGAAAAATCAAAATTGAGAGGGAGAGGTAACTAGATAAGGCGGCCTACCATCTTTCCAGTTCTTGCGGTTCCCAGGAGGGACCTTAAGTGATGAATACTCAAAGCGGTCCCGAGTAGCAGCAGGCTCTCCAAACTGACCAATGCCACGAATGCTTGAAGTCCAAATTTTGAGTATGATAAAGCTACTCAATCAGAAAATTCTGGAAAGCCTAACCATAAGATTCTGGCAGCTATGACTGCGAGACTAATAATTTTCTTGTGCAAATTTCTGTTAACAATTAGTGAAAAAATCGATCAGCGATGGGAAAAAAATACCTATTTCTTTATTTGTTTTTTCTCTCCAACTAATTTATACTATCCAAACTTTATTCACCAGAAAATTCTTTGTCATTTTTAGAAAACATTCCTTGACCTCACAAAGTTTGCAAATTTTGTCCATAGCATACTACCGATTTTTTTGGTGAATTTCATCTAATGTTTCACCAAGTTTCCAATACAGGGACGTAACCAAAGACAGCTCAAATTTCATGGTAAGGCAGGGTACATCGGGGGTATACCCTAACATAGGGAACCCCGCCCCAAATATAGAAAATTATATGGTGAAATTTGAATATAAAAATATTAAATTTTGTGTATTCATGGTTAATGATTAATAACAAATATTGAATCACAAATAAGTTAAATTTTTAGAGACACTGAAATTATCATTTATGAAAGCAATAACATCCCATGGATTGAGAAATGGCTTTTCCAGCAATTTCCAGGTGGATTTTAATGTGAAATCAACAAAAAACCACTTTTGTTACAGGTTTCCAGTCACCATTCTAGTAAGAGATTCCCAAAATCCACTATTGTCGCAGATTTTACCCACAAGAAAG
Organism: Picea sitchensis; assembly: GCA_010110895.2. Taxonomy (NCBI): domain Eukaryota; kingdom Viridiplantae; phylum Streptophyta; class Pinopsida; order Pinales; family Pinaceae; genus Picea; species Picea sitchensis. Next base: position 6,545 of record SNQJ01S0084174.1, read on the forward strand.
CTAAAAAATGATTTTAGAATGCTCTCCAACGTGTTCAATATCAAATCCAACGAAAAAAGGCAATAAAACCTCTACTGTTATGAGTTTTCAAGAGCTTCCGACTACTGGGCAAGCAATATATCTGAAAATGAATTTTTTGTTTTTAGTTTTGGTTTCACGGTGAGTTTTTATTCCGTGTTTCACAGTACACTATAAAAGATGCCCAGTGAGGATATCGGTATCTTGTTGACAAGGTACCTCACGAATATCTCCATTGCGAGAGGAACATGAAATTGAGATAGAGGGATGTATACATTTGTGTCCCCGACACACTGGCGTCTCATGCACTTCGGGCGATCCCAGCATCCCCGCTACTTTCTGTGAGGGGCCGTAACCCATTTGTATCATTGATTTCATAGCTGCATTTGAAATGAGATCAAAAAACTAGATTGTGACACTTCAAGCTTCAAATCTAAGTGATTTTGCTGCGGATTGAATCATGTTTACCTGGGAATGTCTAGAGGTTTAAAACAAGATTGTATTGTTTAGATTTACTTATGGAGGAAATAGTGGGCAAAACGTATGATTGATTGTTTTACACTTTAGCACTCCACAAACAAGTTAAGTCCACTGTATTTCCATGAAGAAATTTAAATGCAAATTTCTAACAAAATTGCAAATGAATAGGACACCCTACAAAAAAAGATGATCAGCATGACCTACCATATATGTTCAGTTCTTCCAACTGCATCTGTAATTGCCCAATGCCTACGAAGCAGCTGAATCGGCCGATTACAACAATTGTTGATTCTTATACGATAAGCAAAGAAATATTTCCCTTTAGAAGGTTGACTTCGTCCTTTCACATAGACACTCCTGACTTGTACTATGATTCCCTGGCATGCAAGAAAACTTCTTCCTTAAGTGAACAGTTCAAGATTAATAGTTCTCAACATGCTCCAACCCCTTGACATCCAAAGATAAATACTTTGGTGAGCGACCTGAGACAACTCCATATTCTCAATTAAGATTACTAATAAATGAGGAACAAAAGTATCCCTAAATCACTTACAAGTGTAGTTGTATCATTGAAGCACTTAAGAAGTGCATCAGGAGCAATCAGTTGAAGCTCATTTCTGTATTTAGTAGCATCCTGTCAATAGTGTCATCATCGCGAAGAAAATAGCTCTAACTTATCAAAAACATTCCTGTGGTGAATATTCCTCGGCTTCTATCTTCTCCACTTGCAAGTTATGCACTTGCATCGGTACATAACTTTAATAAATTAATGTTTAAACTTGAAATCCCATGTGTTGTTCCAATTTGCAATGAATGTACACGGAAGCATAGATAAATGGCATTTATGGCATTTATGAAACTATAATGAAAGCAATAAGAATGGGAGGCGGCAGCCTAAGGAGGATTGCCCATTTAGCCAGGACGGGAAGCGACAAAGCAAGTAGGGTCGCGGCAACTTCACGTTCATTTCATTCCGCGAAAGCGGTGGACCAAACAAGATAGCGAAGATTGGAATAACCCACTTTTATAGATTGGCCGTTATACGTTACAACAAGTTGTTCCAATTTACCCAATGAATGTGCTGCGGAAGCTTATAGATAAATGACATTATGGAATTATAAATTATAATGAAAGCGGTAAAATTGGCACGGGAAGAGGCGGTAGAGCAATAAGACTTCAAACTTCCCAAGAATTGGCCTGGGAAGAAGCGAAGCCGGCAATAAGACTTCAAACTTCCCAGCCAATCAAATTGTGACAAATTCATAAATTTTTTATTAAAAAAATTAAGTATATAAATTTCCTATGTTAAACATTAGCATTTTTACAAAAAATTGGAAGTCAACCTTCAACTAATTGAAAGTTAGCGATGAACTCATCGCTATAGTCCCTGCCCTTGGCCTTCCGGCAGGGACTAATAAGAGTACACGTCCCTCACATGGAGAATAATTCATCACTTATTGATTGATGCTACAATAAAAGAAAGCTTAAACACGTGTTGGAATATAAACAAGGATCTTTATTAGGACTCCGATCTTTAATCAAGGATCTTTATTATGGCTTCGATGGCTCCGATCATAATTTCGAAGGTAAACCTACTAGATTTTCCCTGCAGGTTAAAGCATCACGAGTCAAGAAATGAGAAGTAATGATGTGACCTTCGATAAGTAAAGGCGATTGTCGTAAAATCACCCTAAGAAACTTTGTATTTTCAACATCAAGGAGTAAAGAAACTAAGAAGGGTTCTAGCACTATAAATACTTCCTACATTACAGTCGACAGGTGTTTGAAGAATTAAATTCCACTAAATTATAGAGGCCCGGAAGATCGTAGGACTTAGAATTTATCAGAGTAATGTGAGCGATATTGATTTTGGGTAGAGATATAGGCTTTAGTTTGATGTATTAATGACGTTTCAAAAGAATTGCTACTCACAGCCTTGGTAATAGTGTAAGGCCCATAGCAAAGTGCGGGGATAATTCGATGGGGCCCTGTAAGGTGCTATATCTACAAATGTAACCAGACCTTGTCTCCCACCTGAAACGGATACAGTACTCAGTGTTGATCATGGCACTTCTTGTACTTAGCAACATCTTCCTGCAAAATCTCATGGACCTGTTGGCGGATGTGTTGAATCCTCTCAATGAATATGGTGGATTTTTCGGCCTCAGAATGAACATGGGAAGATTATTCCAATGTGATTGCAAGAGGTAGTGCAACATAAATTGAACCCAAGGGTTGGAATCAGAGCCCCTTCTGAAATGGGCTATGGTCGGTGGAGCTATGGAGAGTCATGTTGTAGTTTTGTTAAACATGGGAAAGACTCTCATCCCATGTATGTGGATTCTTAGAGTTGTACATGTGAAGGATGTGCACAATCATGTGATTGCCAACCTCTATCTAGCCATCGATTTGTGGGTGGAAAGCAGTGGATTTAATGATCTTGGTGTCCAACAATGACTAGAGGCTCGACCAAAATGTGTTGAGGAACCTGTTGTTCCGATCCGAGGTGATGGTATGTGGTATCCCAAAATGTATCCACACTCATTTGAAGAAGATATTGGCAGTATCTGCTACTGTGATTCTTTTCTTGCAAGCTATGATAATGGTCATGTTTGAAAACCGATCAACCACCACAAATACACAATCATTTTCGTGCTTGGTGGATGAAAGGCCAGACATGTAATCCATCGTGATGGATTCCCAGGGCCTCTCAGGAGTAGGAAGAGGGGTGTATAATCCTTACTTCTTAATGAATGGCTTGGATATGGCACAGGAAGTGCAAGATCTGATATACTTCCTGACGTCTGGTCAAAGTTTTGGCCAATTAAAATGTTTCTATAGCATGACCAAAGTTTTCTCCATGCCAAAATGTCTTGTCATCCGACTGTAGTGAGCCTCCCAAATTATCTTTGCACGTTCTCTTGTGGGAACACAAAGGTGGCCTAGATGGCATAACAATTCATCTTGGATGTGAAAATCAGTGACATTCACTCATTTACCCAAGAGATGATAGGTGGTGGTGAAGTCAGGGTCACATTGAGAAATTTGGGGCCACTCAGATGCCTCATGTCCACATCAATGGAGCATTGTGGTGAGTGCAGCAATGGGATGGTGACTGAGGCATTCAACGGCATGATTTGTGATCCATATTTTATACTTGATGTTGATATGGAACTGTTGTAGGTATGTGGACCACTTTTGATGATGGTCATTATGCAACTTCCCCTATGTCTATATGAACTGCAGAGGCTTGTGATCAATGTGGATGATTGTCTCCTTTCCCATAATGTAATGGTTCCATTGACGACAGGCTTGCATAATGGAATACATTTCTTTGTCATAGGTGGGGTATTTTCAGACAATATCTGAGAGTGTCTCACTATGGTATGCTACTAAATGACCATGTTGAGTGAGAATTATGCCTACAACATAGTCGGAGGCATCAATATCAATCTTGAATGGTTGTTGCAGATCAAGGAAGGAGAGTATTGGATCTAAGCATAAGTGATGCTTCAGACCATCAAATGTTTGTTGTTGTGCCTTCCCCCGTGCGAAAGTTTCCTTTCCACCTCCCCTAGTTACTTGGATGAGGTCCTATGCAATATGGGAGAATCCCAATACGAACCTTCAGTAGAAGTTGGCAAGTCCCTAGAAGCTCCGAAGCTCGGTTAGTGTGGTTGGGGCTAGAAAGTCACAAATGACTTGGAACTTAGATGGATTCACATGTACCTGATGCTCATCAACAATGTAGCCCTAGTATTGGACCCCGTTCATGACAAAGGATCACTTTTCCAAGTTGGCATATAGATTGTGTTGCCGCAGACTGCCCAAAACCTATTGAATATGTTGCATGTGCTCATCCCAAGTTCTACTGAATTTGAGGATGTCATCCAGATATACCACCACAAATGAGTTGGTGAAGGGTATCAATGCATCATCCATCAATATAATGAAATTTGTTGGTGTATTTGTTAAGACAAAGGGTAGGACCAACTATTCGAAGAGACCTTCGTCAGATTTGAAAGTTGTCTTCCATACATCAGTTGGTTCGATGTGAACCAGTTGGTAACCAGACTTTAGGTCAATCTTGATGGAAAACTTTATGCCCTTGAGTTGGTCAAGAAGGTCATCAATTCAGGGAATTGGGTACCAGTTCTTGACTGTGATTTTATTCAATGCATAGAAGCCATGTATTTTCTTTCTTCTGCACCAACACAATCGAGCTTCCACAAGGGGAGGAGATGGGTTAGATGTGCCCATTTTGAAGAAACTCTTGGATTTGGCACTTGATTTTGTCATTTTCCATCAGTGAGTGATGATAGCCTAGTCCATTACGAAGTGGTGCACTGGGGTTTATATCAAAATAAGGTCATTTCATAGACAGGGAAGTTCTTCTTCTTTGTAATCCATACTCACATTAAGTAAAAGTTTATCGTCATATCTATGACCTATACATAGAGCCTCTCTTTGAAATAAAAGAAAGTGGACAGGATCATGGAAGAACATAGAAAAATCTTCCCCTCACCCTCTAGAGTACCGACACACTACCATTTCAAGCATCCAATTGAGCTAACCCCCAGTGCACCACTGCCTAATGGAACAGTCTATCATCGCTTGCTAATGAAAAATGATGAAATCAAGTGCCAAATCCAAGAGCTACCTCAAAAGGGGCACATCCTACCCAGCTCCTCCCCCCGAGGAATCCCAGTTGTGTTGGTGCAGAAGAAAGACGGAACCTAGTTGCTCTGCATTGATTACAGAGCATTAAACAAAATCACAGTCAGGAACCGATACCCAGTTCCCCGAATTGATGAACTTCTTGACCAACTTAAGGGGGAAAAGTTCTTCAACAATATTGACCTAAAGTCTAGCTACCACTAGGTTCTCATCGAACCAACTGATGTATGGAAGAAAACTTTCAAAACTAAAGAAGGTTTGTTTGAATGGTTGGTCATGCCCTTTGGCTTAACAAATGCACCAAGAACTTTTATGAGATTGATGGATGATGTATTGAGACCCTTCACCAACTCTTTAGTGGTGGTATATATGGATGACATCCTTATCTTTAGAAGAACTTGGGAGGAGCACATGCAACATATTCAACAGGTTTGTGGCACTCTGCGGTAGCACAAGCTATATTCCAACTTGTAAAAATTCTCCTTTGGGATGAATAGGTTCCAATACCGATGTAGGAGCATCTACATCAATAGTAAAAGGAGGACAGCTTGGCGTAAAGAACATCATCTAGTGCATGCATGAAGCTGATTTTCACTATACAAAGGAGAGCACACCTTTTTGAATTTGAAATTTTATGAAATGAAATGTAATTAATGAATTGGAGGCTAAGGTCATTCCTAAATATCCTCTCGGATCAGTATCACCTTAATGTAAATTTTGTATTGTAAAGAGGTTGTGCATCATCCCTTATCTTATTTTTAAATGCTATTAACTTATTATTCCTTAGTAGGTGGATTCATAAATTATGATAGGATAGCAATTAGGTTGTTTGGGGAAAATTCTCGATGAATTGCCTCTTGTATATATGCTTGTATCATTTTTCCAAAGAAGGTTGTTGTTTCTTATTTGGTAGAAGTTGTCATTTCTGAGAGAGAGGGAGAGAGAGTTGTTGTTTTTGAGAGCCCAGGAGCATTGTATAAGTTATTGGAGGAGCAGTGGAGGATTGTCTATATCCATGTATATTATCACTTAAATGAATGGAACAAAGAAGCTTTAATTGAAATGTTTGGTGTTGTTGTTACTATGTTTATCAGAATGAATGGTAGGCTTTCTGTTCATTTAAATTATCTGTTTATACTTGTTCTTGTGCTTATGAATGCATTTTGTGATTATATACATGAATCTGTGGAGTTAGAATAAGTTTCAATTGTTTCTCTTCTGAGAGCTCGTGCAAGGAGTCCATATTGTTTGCAAGGATTCTGTTGAAAGAGTTAAGTTTAACTCAGAGAAGCTCAGGAGAGATAAAGTTGAATCTTTGATAGCAATAGTGTGGAGGAAGCACAAGGCCGCGCAAGGAGTGTGTAGGCCAAGTTGTTCTCAAAATCTTTGTGAAGGGGAGAACAATCGATTGTTGTAGAGGTTCCAAGGAAGCAAGGAGTGTGGTCAAGGTTTTAAACCCTTAGAGGAACAAGCTCAGGAGATATAGTGATCTGAGTATCGAGGAGAAAATACAGATAGTTTACTAAGTCTGAACATTTCTAATTTCAGAAGAAGCATATAGNGGGACAAGATTAGGAGAGACAGAAACCATAAGTATCGAGGAAGGAAACTTTGAAAGTCTCTAAGTTTCAATGTTTTACAGTGCGGGATGAGCGCACAAAAAGGGCAGAAATAGGTCTCATATACCTTGGACATTTAATCTCAGGAGGGCCATTGACATTAATCCCTTTAAGGGAAGAGTTTGGAGAAGCGATGGTGAAGATCTCATGGGATATCTCTAGGAAGCTGGCGACCATTAGATCTGAGATACTTGCACAAAGGATAGCCTTAAGGATCCTTCAACACTTAGTGCATTCGGAGGTTAAAAGAGTATAAAGGATCCAGGATAGCCAAATTCCCAAATAGGAGGGAAAATCATGACCATCCATTCCGTAGTGGACAAGTTTCAATAGATATAGAGGTAAGGGAGGCTAGAGCTTCGTGATATTTGCGAGGAGCAAAGGACCATTCTGCCAAGTTCCCAAAGGGACAAATAAATCTGTACCATTGGATCCAAGGAGGATACATGGTGTGAGGTCTTCAATTTGGAGGAGAGGCACTCCAGAAGAAAGGGGAGAAGGGAGAGTTGACCAGAAGTCATCCGAAGCCTGGAGGAGGGGACTCATCTTGACTGCCAATTTGGAGGTGGACACGTGGATCAATCCATTGAATTCAGAGGCTTATAGTTGGGTGCCAATAGTCCCAAAGAAAAAATACTTAACAGTCCTTGAGTTAAGCCCTGGGTCACATCTCGAGGTCATATGAGGAAAGGGGCCTAGCAAAGAGAGATAACGCATGTATTTCAATTTTTTTTACAGTGAAAGGCACCAGGAAAGGGCCCGTGGGTTTTCAAAGAACCTGCACAGAGAGATAATAGGGGCCCGTGTGAAACAAATTGGGACTCAGAAGAAGCTCTAAGAGTCAATTTGACTCAGATTTAATCGATCCTTGACCGAGAGGTCGCACACACCCTAGGAGAGGCAGTGGGTTTGCATAAAATAATTGGGTTACATTGTTGATGAGCATGGGGTACATGTGGATCCATATAAGATCCAAGTCATTCATGATTGGCCAGCCATGACCACACTAACCGATATTTAGAGCTTCTTGGGACTTTACAACTTCTACCAAAGGTTCGTATTGGGATTATCCATATTGCATGGGCCCTCAGCCAAGTAAGAAGAGGTAGTGGAAAGGAAAAGTTTGCATGGGGCCAGGAACAACAACAAGCATTTTATGATCAAAAGCATCGCTTGTTCTCATCTTGAGTATTCTCCTTACCGTATCTGCAACAACCATTTGATATTGAGATAGATGCCTCCTACTATGTTGTAGGAACAGTTCTCACTCAGCATGGTCATGCATTAGCATACCATAGTGAGACACTCTTAGATACTATCCAAAAATTCCCCATCTATGTCAAAGAAATGTATTCTATTTTGCAATCCTACCCTCAATGGAAACATTACATTATGGGAAAGGAGACAATCATCCACACTGATCACAAGCCTCTACAATTCATACAGACACAAAGGAAGTTGAAAAATGACCACCATCAAAAGTGGTCCACATACCTACAACAATTCCATCACAACATCAAGTATAGAATAGGGAGAACAAATCATGTCGTTGACTTCCTCAGTCACTCTCCCATTGATGCACTCACCACATTGCTCCATTCTTATGGGCATGAGGCATCTGAGTGGCCCCAACTTTATCAACGTGACCCTCACGTCACCACCACCTATCAACTCTTGGGTACAGGAGTGAATGTCACTGATTTTTTCATCCAAGATGGACTGTTATGTCATTTGGGCCACCTCTATGTTCCTACAAGCGACTGTGCAAGGCTGATTTGGGAGTTTCACTACAGTCAGATGGCAGGAAATGTTGGCATGGAGAAAATTGTGGTCGTTCTACAGAAAAAAAATTATCGGAAAAAACTTGAACAAGACATCAACAAGTATATAAAATCATTCATTTTTTGTTCCATTTCAAAGACAACCATCAAGAAGCAAGGATTATACAACCCTCTTCTTATTCTCGAGAAGCCTTGGGAATCCAGCTCAATGAATTACATGTCTATCCTTCCATCGACAAATAACGATAATGATTATGTATTTTTGGTGGTTGATTGGTTTTCGAATATGGCCATTATCACAGCCTCCAATAAGAGAATCACAGTGACAGATACTGGCAATCTCTTCTTCAAATTATTGTGGGTCCATTTTGGGATACCACGGACCATCACCTCAGATTGGGACAACAGGTTCCTCAACACATTTTGGTCAAGTCTCTGGTCACTAATGGACACCAAGCTTACTAAATCCATTGCTTTCCACCCCCAAACCGATGGCCAGATAGAGGTCGTCAATTGGATGATTGTGCACATCTTGTGCATGTACAACTCTAAGAATCCATGTACATGGGATGAGAGTCTTCCCTATGTTCAACAAAACTACAAAAGGGCTCTCCATAGCTCCACTGACCATATCCCATTTCAGGTGGGGCTCGGATTCCAACCCATGGGTCCCATTGATGTTACACTCCCTCTTGCAACCATACAAGAAGAATCTTCCCATGTTCATTCTGAGGTTGAAAAGTCGACCAAATTCATTGAGAGGATTGAGCACATCTGCCAATAGGTCCATGAGATTTTGTAGGAAGCCAATGATAAGTACAAGTAGTGCCATGATCAACAACGGGTACCACAAAAGTTTCAAGTGGGAGACAAGGTCCAACAACATTTTCAAAAATATCACCTTACAGGGCCCCATCAAAAGCTCCACCCACTTTTCTATGGGCCTTACACTATCACCAAGGCTATGGGTAGCAATGCTTTTGAGCTCAACACTCCACCCTTCATTGGCTTGCACCCAGTTTTCAATGTGGACCTCCTTTGGCCATATTTTGCACCATTATTGGACACCTCAGAGATCGTAGAACAATTGACACCAACATAGCTCAACCTTGACTGCATGGAACAAACATCCACTTATTGTATAGTGGACATACAATTCAAGGGAACTTGCCAGCAGAGGATCCAACTTTATTGGGTTGTCAAGGCAGGGAAGCTCCTACACCAAGGAAAGTGGCTCACCCCAGGCCAAATTCAACAAAATTTTTCTCACCTGATGGTGGCACTCAACGCAATGGAGACCGTTTCTTCCTAAGGGGGGAGGACTGATTCAAGTGGATATTGGTGGCCACCCACCTATTCCAACTTGATCCTCTTAACAGTTTTTAGTTCAACATATTCTTCTGTAATTCTTTGTAATTGTGGGTTCTACACTTCTAGGGATGTATGAAGCCCTACACAACTTCCAAGTGGATATTGGTGGCCTCCCACCTAATCCAACTTCTTATTTTGGATGTTTTGATGTCAGTACATGTTTTTGTACTTCCAGGGCTGTTTTGGGACCCTAAACAGTGTTTTTTGGCTTGCCACAGTCAAACTATAGATAGAGTCAAAGTTTAAAGACATAATGTGTATTTCTCGAAAATACATTTCCAATGGGATATCACGCACCTAAAACGGATGTTGTATGCAAACATTACAACCCTAGGAAGTTGAGGTACCAACTTTCCCATCGGGGCCCACATAAATTTTTGTGTTTCATATCCTAGGGATAGTTTTTTGGATCTCTAGGGTTTTTTCATTCATGAGTAATGTTAAAAAGGCCTCTGGAGCCTCATTGTAATCATTATGTTCAGATGGATGTGCATAGAAGCCACATCTCTTCTCAGGGATAACTACCACCATTCGAGAAAGTTTTTTTTCAGTTCTACAGTTTTATAGTTTCAACCTATTTTATTTATTCAATAGAAGTTATTTTTTACTGGACATTTGTTGTTGTTCTCAATATCTCTATGTTATTGTATTTAATTTGTTATTTTTTTTGTTCCGCTCATAAATATGGATCAGTCAACTTCTCAGGGTTGTAACTTTTTCATATGACATTTATTTTAGGTGCGTGATAGCTCGTTGGAAAGGTATTTTCAAGAACTACATATTATGCCATCAAAATTTGATTATGTTTATAGGTTGAATGTGGAAGGAAAAAAAAACACTATTTAGGGCTGCACAATGACCCTGGAAGTACAAAAATATGTACTGACATGAAAAATTCCAAAATTTTCCAGATGGATTAAGTGGGTGGCCACCAATCGCCACCTAGAAGCTGTGTAGGGATTCAGAAAGCCCCAAAAGTGTAGAACCCACAATTATAACGAATTACAGAAGAACATATTGAAATAAAATTTTTTAAGAGGAGCCAGTTGGAATTGGTGGACGGCCACCAATATCCACCTTGATCAAGTAATCTTTAAATTTTGGCTCCAAAAATACCTTGTGCTATTTTACTGTTTTGCAGGGCCCTGGGATGTTAAAATAATTATGGCCTTTTTTTATATGTAAAAAATTGTTTCTAAATAATTATTAGATCCTGTAATTGTTTTGGCCTTGTTCCCTACGACTGTTATTATGGTTTAATAATTTAATTTAAATAACGCTCCTAGGATGCTACCTTATTTTAGATAAAGGTCTTTTTTTGCAACAAAAATACAAAGAATATCGCACATGAGTGATCGTATCTCTACCTTAATTTAATATATTGTGCAATACGAAATCATACATAGACTTTTGTGCTAACTATATACCCATCAATTACCTAAATACCAGTGTAGGTATCTTTGCTGAATTCTCATCGTTTTAAGTGGATTGTGATTGCATGGCTTAACCATTGGAACTAACTAAGAAAGAATCAAACATGTACATATAATTCCTTCCAGATAAGAATCAATCACAATTACTAACAAAATTTAACCTTCTTCTGAGGAAGAAATGTTCATTCAACCTAAGGGAAATGTTAATGCAAAAATTTCAAGAATAATTCACTGGATCAAATACAAGAGTTCTTCTTCTTTCAGTCACCAGATCCGATAAAGGAACCAATCAATTTGTTTTTTAGAACTTTTCCGACCTATCTCTTGAGGGGTCCTAAATCTGTTTAACTCAACAGCAGGAACCAAACCTGCCTAAGAGGCCCAATTAGACTCATAAGCATTTGATGAGTGGTAAGGTTCTCCATATTCATGATCTGGCTAGGATTATGAATGGGATTTAATTTTGATTGACATATAGGTATGTATTTTCTATTAAGCCTTCTCCTTAGGACAAGTAGTTCGCTTTTTTGGTTATTTTTTCTAACGTTAAAATAAAAGGAAGATGAAACTCTAGACTAGATCACAGAGAGAAGCTAACTATGTGTTTTGGTGGAAGGACGGGTTTAGGATAACCTTTACCCTGGCATGAAAATGATAAATGTCTAAACAACTTCAAATTAGCATTAATACAATTTAATTAGTGGACATTCAACATCATCTGAGATAACAATTAAAGAAAAGAAACATACATGTGATTAAAAGATAGTGAAGAAAAGTAATTTTCAATAATCTCTATCACCAACCATAGATTTAACATAATAAGTTTAGAATAAAAGAACTGTTACAACATCATAAGATACCTTTAAATACAGGTACAACAACTCTTACTCAACAATGCAACAAATATCGAATCCGATGACATAGATAATCCTCCTCAGTCTAAACACATTTACGCCTTAGATGATAGAAGTGTCTCTGGTTCTAAATAGAACTTCTCAATTAAATAAACTAGAACATAAATAGTTATATTACAAAATTCAGAAAAATATTTCTCTCCAAAACCATTGACCCTTAAACAAGAGGTCGATCTTCCTATTTATAAAGAATCACTAAGCTAAAAATCACTAATAAAAGTCGTGTTAAGTGAAACAAAATGACACGTGGCAGATTTATCTCTTTGTTCTCCCGAGATCGTCTGATCCTTTCACTGCAATGGATTATTTCTATCATATTCAGACCACTGGAAGAAGAGGTCTTTGCATGTGTTTTCATATGGGAACCTATGTTGATCCATCAGGGCAGAGAGCACATCCTTTATCTCTACTTCTCGTTCCTTGTACTTGATCAATTTTACACTTAAGCATTGTAAGACTGCAAGAGCTTTGATCGGGGCTTCCATGAACTTCTTAGAAAGACCCATGATCATGCTTGGAGTCTGCGAAATATTTGTTTCCCATGCCATGTCTTTCTCTGCATGTTGTTTAACAATCAAGTCGGTAGAATCTTCGAGTGGACCAAACTCTCGAAAATTGATTCCCTTCATTTCTAGGTTTATTTTCTCCCAACACTTCTCACATTATTGCCACCTTTCTTTCATTTTTCGCTGAGGACCTTGGACCATGGACACACAATGTTTGGCTTCTTTGTGTATTCGAGTGATACTAATGTCCATCAACACTTGGATACCTTGCTCCTCTACTTCATGTCCCTTCTGTATTTCACTGATGTAATCGATTCGTTCTAAGGCTTGATGTGCCTTTCTGAACCACTGTTGCATATATTTTCATGTCGCCATACCCATTAAAGTATCTTCTTGAATATCGGCTATTCAGGTGGTGAAGAGATCTCTTTCTCTTCTGAATTTCCCATACATTTCTATGAACTCACTTTTTAAGAGTGCCATGGATTGTCTCGAGTTATGGTAGTACTCATCCTGATGATGAAGATGGTCCAATTCTTCTCTCATGGAAACTACCTCCTCTTCATCCTTCTTTACTCTATCAAGTCTGACACTTGTTATGGTCATTCTATATCCGATGAGATCAGTCATCTTAGTATGCTCTGTATCAAATAGTATTTCTTCCATGGTTATGAGTAGAGTGTTATCCAATGTGAGTTTTCTATTTTTGACCATCCTTTTTGTTGGAGAAATTTATGTTTTCGACACACTAATTCAGTGGCAGTAACACTAGTTCAGTGGGAGTTAATTGACTAGTTCAGTGGAAGTTAATTGACTAGTTCTATTTTATACTTTCTAATCTTAGACCATCACAATTATGCATGCATTCCTAATTATAGGATGCCATTTCCTATATGAGTGAAGATCACTCACTCATTGATTAGATCATAATACACATTGATTATCATTCGTCATTGTGTATCTCTCTTCCTTTTCTTGACAATATTTGTTTTTGCATGATTTTTCTAGGTCTCTTGTGTAGGTTTCCATGAAACACTGACATGGTATCAGAGCCGAGCTTCTTGGAGAAACCCAGATAAGCCAGAGGAGAGTGAAAGAGGATTTACGTAAACCTAGTTTTTGCAATTGTCGCGGCCTATCCCTATCGAAAGGTGTGACGATTCGGTTTTTCAAAATCATCACATTGTTTCCTTCACTAGGGTGTGATTATTTAGCATCATCACACTTTATCCTTCTCTAGTGTGCGACGATTCAACAACCCTCCAAAAACTGTTTTCTGCAATAAAATTGCGATATCTCGAAATCCTCGATCTGGGTCGTGCTGAAATTTTTACTAGAGATGTATAACATAGAGATGTTCATGATCACCAAAAATATCCAAAACCCACATCATATTTTAGGATATAAATCTTTTTTTATCATATATATAATTGTCATAGAACCGTCAATCATATCTCAAAATCTACGATCTGGGTTTTCAAGATCTTTTCAGAATCAATAGCAGGGATGGAGACGATGCAACCTATTCAATCAAGTATGGTGATAATTCTCACACCGTACAACTATTTTGAATGGAATTAGAAGGCCACATTCTAACTCAAAAGAAAAGGACTGTATAATTTGACGATGGCGGCAAAAACAAAACCTACATCAGCGCTTGAGAAGACCAGATGGGCGAACCGTAAGGATGAGGCCACATGATTACTTCTTGAGTTAATATTCATTGATCTATGGTTTCATGTTACTGCATGCAAGACTCCAAATGATATATAGACCACCTTGGAAGGACTCTTTGAAAAGTAGGATGAGATGCGAGGTCATATGCTTGAGGTAGAGTTGAATACGTTAGACCCTAAAAACATTGATAATATATAGGATTTATTTAATAAATTTAAATATTTGATTTTGAGCTTGGGTGAATGTGGTATTCACAATTCTACACAAGAGAAACAACTTACTCTAACAATCTTGTCCAAGCTAGGACCAGAATACACTGTATATGTCTCTAATTTCCATTCTGGCAGATGTCTTTTTGGAACAAATTGGAAAATGCCTATGATGGATCAGTTCATTGAGTATCTCACACAAGAGCAGACAAAACTCATTCATAAGGGCCTAATCAAAGATCTCAAAGCACATTCACTCACCATGCATGATGGAAAAGGATCATCCAAACAAAATGTGAAGGAGAAACAAAACAAGAAGGACGGATATTCCAAAACCTTTTATGATTCTTCAAGTTCCAAAGACTCTTCAGATTCCAAGAAGAAGAAGAAGGGAAACCAGTGCACTTACTACAATAAATTGAATCATGAAGAATCCACATGCATGGAGAAGAAGATTGATCTTATGACATAGGTACTTAAAAAGAATAACCTTGGAGACTTCATTCCTAAACGAGCCAAGAAGAAGAAGGAAGAAGACCATGTGCTTAAAAAAGACAATAATCATGCTCTGGTTGCAATTAATTCCTCATTTGATTCATGGATTATAGATTCTAGTGCATCACATCATATGGCAGCTAAAGAGGAAGTTTTTACTTCTTTGAGTCCATGCTCAAGACCCCCTATTCTCATGGGGTATGATACTCCAGTAGCAGTAGTAGAAGAAGGGAGAGTGGAACTCCATAATGGTAGTTTTGAGAATGTTTTACATGTTCCAAATCTTTCTATGAATTTGCTCTCAGATTATCAGATCACTCAGAAAGGTAAAAAGGTTGAATTTACATCAGATTCAGTTTCAGTAATTGAAATGCATGACAGTTCCATCATTGCAATTAGTGAGGTGGATCACAAGTTAAGGTTGTATAAATTCACTAAGTTTTCTGATGATGAATCCTCTATTCTAATTACACATAAGGAGAGTAATTTTCATGCACCTCCATTGCAACATGCATATACTCTTGTGCTTCCATAAACTTAGATTTTGTACATGGAAATAAGAAGGTAGTACAACCAGATAAGAAGATAGCACTGAAGCTTCAGCAGATGCCCAAGAAGGCACAATTCACACTTCAAGAAACAGGTATCCTCGCAGGGAACCCATTGGATTCAAGGAGGACTCGATCTTAGCATGAGGATCCTTCTCATGTACTTTCAGCTTCATAACCTACGATGCCCATGCATTGTTATATGGTTCAATATACTAATCTGAAAACCTACAATAAGTTCATGGGAAATCCATTATAGAAATAAGCCGTGCAAGAAGAGTATGACTCTCTCCTAGAGAATCAGACTTGGCTTCTGGTTCCACTTCCACTAGAAAAGAATATTTCTAAGTGCAGATGGGTCCACATGATGAAGAGGTACAAGGCCGAATAGGTTGCCAAAGGACTACATCAGATCCATAAAGATTTCTACATCTTCACAAATACTTTCAATGAGCATAAGTTTCATACTTTGCTGGATCGTCTTGCAGTGAAGAGCACAGTTGCCTAGCAACTGCCACTTTTCTTCTTTTCATACATTGTATTTTGAGGGGGGGTTTTGTTCCCACGTGGTTTTCCCTCTTTCCTTACTTTTATTCAGTGTTCATTAGTTTCCTTGTACATGAGTACCTAATATGGCCTAATAGTCGGGACTCATTTTTTACTCCATAGTGATGTTCGGGGGGGTGTTGGAGAAATTTCCATTTTCAACACACTAGTTAAGTGGAAGTAACAGTAGTTTAGTGGGAGTTAACTGACTAGTTATATTTTAGACTTTCTAATCTTAGACCATCACTATTATGCATGAATTCCTAATTATAGGATGTCATTTCATATATGAGTGAATATCACTCACTCATTGATTAGATCATAATATACATTGATTCTCATTCTTCATTGTGTATCTCTCTTCCTTTTCTTGATAATATTTGTTTGTGCATGCTTTAGATAGGTCTCCTGTGCAGGTTTCCATGAAACACTGACAATTTTCACTATGCATTTTCTCTTCCTATCATAAGAAACGACTTGCATGTCATCTATTTCATTCACGAGCTCTAGAATCTGTTGATCTCCCCAGTAAAATGTATTTCCCAAGATTCCTAGTGTGTAGAGGTGCTTCGTGGTATCTTCTTGTGTTGGTTCTTGTTCTGTTTCATGATCGGGCACGCTCAGATCCTTGGAAGGGGATTTTCTTGGATGTTTTGTATGCTGGTCATCCTACACGGTCTCAAAGATAGGCTATGCCTTCGCTCCATATGAGGGAGTAGAAGGAATCTCATTACCGATTGAATGTTCAACTATTGGGGTACCAATTTCTGGTGGCTATGTTGTTACTACTTGTTCATCTATGTCCATTTCATATTTGGAGATGGCCCCATGTGGATGAGTCTCTCCCATTAGTTGTTTCTCCATTTAACTGAGGAATTTAGCCTCAAAAGAGATTGTGGTGTCTTGGCCACCCTCCCAAGATTCTGGTACAATTTCATCAGGAGCTAGAGTAGATACGTCAATTGGGCTTCCGTCGTGGGTGATTACAACTGGAGATGTGTGTGAAACCTCCAATCCTTCATCATCATCATATATAGTAATGAGTTCCACAAGAACGGATGGAACGCCTGTTTCGTTTGATACTCCTATTGGCCTTTGTTGAATTGAAGTTGTTATTAGAGATCTCACCTAGACAGTTTCTTCCTAATCGCTAGTTTCTATTAGTGGAGAGACATTTGAGCCATTTGGATCTACCTCTCAGTCACTGATGTTGATCGGTTTAATCCTCATCGGTTCAATCAAAGGGTTAAGTGGAGGATCTTTCTCTTCCCTTTGTATGGATCTTTGGGTTTATTCTAGTAACAACATCCCCCTCCTTCGCGCCTCTTTTGCTTCCACTATTTTGCTTTCATTTTTTACCCTAAGAGATTCTTGAGTTGTTTGGTCTATTGTCTCAACCTGCCCGTCTAGGGACATTTCCTTGAACTTAGTCATATTTAGGTTGTCCCTTCTTTGCATTACTTCCTCCCAGTGTTGGGCACCTTCAGTGAATATTTCATCTTCAAAATTATCATGAGAATGCGACCAATAGCAGGATACATACTCCGCGTGATGGGGAACTAAGCCCTTGAGATCGAGCTTGTAGAAGTGACCTATATGAAATCAATACTCGATCTGATTGAGCCCTTCCTATTTCATTGCGGTGTCCATGACCATATATAATCCTATGTGGAAACCATACATAATGAACGCTCTTTTATTGTCTTTGACCAGGAAGGCATTGTAGCCTTGCAAGATGGTATGGTAGCAGATCTCCCCTAAAATAAGGCAATATGGGACATGAACAGGGAGAAGGTGGGGTGCGCCAGTAGCTCCAAACACTCTAATGTAAGTGTTGGTTTCCTTGAAGTACTAGTGGCCAACTTTTTCTATCATCTTCTTTGCCGCCACTGAAATCTGAGGGAACTCTTTTATAAAAATGAGGAAGTAAAACCTAGCTAGGAACTCATCACATATTAAATCGTATGATCTTTTATACCTATTTTCCCACAATATGCTGAAATAAACATGTACTGACAATTCATAAACATTTCAGCTCAAATTCATACCTGCAAAAATGTTCCTTGCGCAAATTACATCCAGTAAGTAGGATGCCATGTAGAAAACCGAAACCTCTCCTTCCTTTGGTGTGTGAGCCTACGAAATATTTATGTTGATCTGTTTGGAGATAATGGATCCCTAATTGAAGCTACTCCCCAAAATTTCCATGGTGTATGCTAAGGGCATCCAAGCCTATGAAAATTTGGAGCAATCCTTTTCTCCATTTAGTTGACAGATTAACAACATCAGATAAATGTATGGCTCCCATAGATTTACTGTCTTGTACGAGCTA
>SNQJ01S0084175.1:13494-43163 GCA_010110895.2 Picea sitchensis
AAATATTCATTGTTAAAAGGACATCATCAATCAAAGCCATAGTTTAAATGCCAAAATTTCTTAAGAAGATCCATGCATGGTTGCATGAGGACATGCAACAAGTTGAGTTGGGGGGCATGTTGGGCCTCAGAAATGTCACATTTGTATCCTCTTTTTCCTTCACTATTCCTTACATTTCATTGTCCCATTAACCTTCCATCATACCATTTCCATAATGATACTTGGGTTTCTCCTTATTATTTTCCATTGTATTCATTTTAGTATTATAAGTGAATTTGTGATTAAATATTAGAAAAATAACATATTTTCATTATATATCAAGGTTGGATGAGTTTGATGATGTGTTCAGGCATATGTGAAGATTTTAACAAAGTCAAATATTACCACCTAGCCTCAAATTCGAATTTTATCTTCAAGCTTTGAATATTTGAAGAATATTTGGGACAATCATTCAAGCATATTCAAAGGAGAAGATCATGGAAGATTTGGATGGCATATCTTATCTAAGATATGTGAGAAATGTGCAGAGGATTTGAAGGGATCATATCTTCTAATAATAGGAAAGTAGTTGAGAATGGTTGAGAGAATAGTGGATCTGTAATTATGACACTTTTCAAGACTCTCATGTATATAAGAGAGTGTTCCCTCTTCATGAGGGGCATCATGTTATTCATAGAAGATTAGCTTGGAGAGTTAGAGATTGTGTAATTCATAATTTAGTCTTGTAATGAGGAGAAGGGGATTCTTAGCTTGGATTCTTTCATTGTTATTATTTCATGCTTTGTTATTTGACTCTTGTAATATAATTTGAGATTGATATATTGTGTGAGCTCACATATGTCTTTTGCCATTCAACTCTTCACATGTTGTATTGCTTTCCTAGATTAATTTATTGCTTTCATAGTTAGTCTTTCAATGCTTTCCTAGATTAATTTTATTTCAGCAAATTAAATTAGATTAGTTCTACTTCAGTCCTGCATATATAGTGCATGTGCTTCGTAAGCCTAAGAACCTCAGATTGACAAATTATATAGTTGGGCAAATACTACAATGGAATTAAATGACAATATTTCCGCCTAACAAATACAAGTCCCTTAAAATTCAAATAGATGGAAAATTTGCTTGTCAATTTGTATATCGCGGAAATGTGGGTGCTATTTGTAGGGCACAGAACAACAGAGGGACAATTTTGAACCCACCGGCCCAAGAACCCGCCATCCAAATAGTGGCTAAGTATGGAATGAGGGATCTGTACATGCTCTATAAAATCTCATGTCCATAGTTTTGAGAAGTACATCTTTACTATGTACTACTCATTTCCTCTGAATCCTATTTATAAGATAGGGAACAATAGAACTGCAATGTTGAGCGACCCAGTCCGCAACTTCGACAATCAAATTGTATATCGTGGGACTCTAGGTGCTATTTATAGGATACATATCAATAGAGGCTTGACTTTGAGCCCGCCAGACCGAGAACCCACAATTGAAAAAGTGGCCAAGTATGAAATGAGGGATCCGTACAAACTCTATAAGAACCTTGTGTCCATACCTTGTAAGAGTTCATACTTAGGGATTCATGAGTTGAATTCCAATTGTGCTATTACATCAACATGAGGCCCTTAAAATTGAAATAATCAGCAAATGGGCTTGTCAATTTGTATATCGCCGAACTTTGGGTGCTATTTTTAGGGAAGGGAACAACAAAGTCCCACTTTTGAGTCGGCCAGCCTGTGAGTACATTGGTAGTGTTATAGAGTTCATAGGGATCACCACTCGTAAACACTTGCAAGGTTGGGCCTGCCAGCCTTGCAGTCCATCTGTGAATTTGTATATGGAGAAACTACGACTGTTGTTTGAATGACACGGAACAATAGAAATGCAATTTTGTACGAAACGTTCGTGGTCGCCAACCCTGGAGTCCATTTTCCAATTTGTATATCGCGGAACTGCGAGTACTGTTTGTATGAAAATAAACAAAAGGAGTGTAATTTTGAGCGAGCCACCTTGCAGGTCCGATGGCCAATTTGTATATCGCGGAATTTTGAATGCTATTTGTAGGCCAGGGAATAATGGATACCCAATTTAGAGCCTGTCAGTCCGAGAACCAGCGATCCAAAAAGTGGCTAAGTAGATATTTAGTGTGTATTACTCGTTTTTCCAAAAATTTCTAGTTTCTTTGCTTTTCTTCTTTGAAACACGAGTTTCTGCATAGGGAAATTTAACATTGTGTTTTCGTTGTTCTGTCGCCTGCGACTACCACCCGAACTTCCGCGATTTACAAATTTTCAGTTTTCATTAACACTCTGCAATATTTTAATGTTAAAAAAAAAAAAAGAGTTTCCATGGAGTAATTATATATATATGTAAATATATATATATGTAAATATAATTTTTAAATATGATGTTTTGTTATTTTATTTTATTTTTAAATATGATGTCTAAGAACATTATCAATATAGACTCGTATGATTTTGCTTTCATGTTTGGTTGGTCCTTTTAGAAATTCTGCGACATACAAATTGACGGTCGATATCTGTCACTGAGATGCAATATGACCATCGGCCCTTCACGTCTCCTAGGTATATCTTCTACCATTTTTCTTTTGTAACCCGCCCGACCGCTTTCCATACTTAGGTATTTCTTGGAATTGGTTTCTCCATCGTCGTTTCCTTCGTACTTGTTTCCAGATGTGCAATAATTAAGCTTTAATGGTAGTAGTCATCCTACAGGAACCGTTAACATTGTCATTAATGTCCGAAAATCTTGAGAAGATTTGTCATTATTACGAATTAAACTAAGATTTGTGCACAAGTATGCTATGATTTCCAAGTATTCATTTCAAAGACAATGAAATATTTTTTTTTGTTCCCCGACGGGTTGACGCTTTTAAGAAATTTCTAATTCTTAATCTCTCTTTGTTGTCACCGCCACCTTCACACTTTTTCCTAATTGTGCAATTAGTGAGTTGTGATAGTGACAGCTCATTCTGCATGAACCCTGGAGCTTGTCATTGATCAATGAAAGGCTTGAGGAGATATTCTATTGATACGCATTAAACCATAATTTGTAGAGGGTTATATTATCCCTCCCCGATTTTCATTTCAAACATTGTCTCCAGCAAACGAAAATTCTTAATAACTTGTGGAAACATTTCTATCCAGAAACAGTAAACACATTGGGGCATAATGGCCAGAGGTTCCACTATTCTAGGGCATATTCTTACTATTCATCTCCCTCCGCCCAGGAGAAAAAAAGGAGATGGTCCCTTGGTACACCGAGAGATATATTTCAAGCCAAAGAATTCCAAGACAACCCTGGCTGCACACAGAACCTACCCAGTTGCATTCATGGCCATCGCAGAAGTTGATTTCATGAATCCTGAGCTGGAAGAAGATGATTTGATGGGAGATGATATGACAATGGATGATGGCAATGTAGAGAATCTTCCCACTCCTGCGCCCAAATTGAAATCAACCATAACGGACAAAACTTCCTGGATCAGTGATGGAAGTCTTGACAACACCAAAAGGAGTTTCAGAAAATTAACCTATGGTAAACACAATTTTGGGCAGAAGAGTTTCACTGTAAATCAATGATATGTTGATGCTCCCAGAGATATATTTCAAGCCAAAAAATTATTGATTGACATCTTCGGGAATCAGGTCCAAAACTCTCGTTGTTGCAAGGCATTTTTATACTAGTCATCTCCTTCCGCCCATAATGGACTAATTTGGCCCTTTGGAATTGCATGTGCAACCTCTGATCCTGAATTTTTTTGGACTATGCAGAGGCGGTTTCAGCTAAGGGCTATTCCATTTTCCCTGCAATGTTTTTCGTCTTCTTCCTCACGGGAAGCTTCTGAAAACTATCAATTTCAGCACATGATGATTCATCGAGGACAAAACTGCAAGGATCTTGCATACTGCAAATCCCATGCGTGTGTTTGTCGCATATACGTTCAATGTTTTGGCCCGAAGAGCTGGGTCCAATTTCTAAGGATAGATGTACAATACTCGGTGTTTTTCTTATTTTTTTAAATGGATTTGCTATTCAAAAAAAAATTCCTTCGACTCTTTGTTGTTGCTTCTTTTATGGATTTAACACATGTTCTTAGTGGCATGGCTCAATCCTCTCGTACTTATTCGATATTGTGTTTGCTTGGGTTATTTTTTTCTAAAATGGAACATCTAACAATTATATGACAATGTACTATGTCAATCCACCAACTTTTTTTGCAAAAAAAAATGGATTGCCTAGTTTCAAACCAACATTCAATTCTATTCAGAATGCAGATAGAACATAGCAATACCAATGCACAATGTTGCAGCAGAATCATTATTCTTGTTTCTAGACATGCAATTATTTAGTTTTAATGTTCACAACCCATAATGCAAGAAGTCTAATACTCGAGTTAATATGTTGCAGTCATGGAAGAATGTATCAAGAACACAGTTACACCCACACATTCCAATAAAATCTAATCTTCAACAAAGCATTTGCTGGCAATTAGTAGAAAATGAAGTTTCGTAGTTAAGTTAATATGTTACAGTCATGGAAGAATGTATGAAGAACATATTTTAAACGCACACGTTGCAATAAAATCTAATCTTGAACAATGCATTTGCTGACAATTAGTAGAAAATGACAGTTTTGCAAAAATGGGGCTTCTTTAAAACCAATTCACGCTTACAAAAACTGCCTTCCGCCTGTTACTGATTTGTCGAAATTTCACTTCTACTTTTCCGTGAACTCCAAACAACATTCGGAGCTTCGCGATATAGAAATTGACAGACGGTCTCCATGGCTGGCAGGCTCAAGATTGCCTTTCTTTATAGATGGAAAAGTGCTAAAATGAGCCATAGTTCTTGGCCAGTCCATTTATTTTTACAAGCTGGGGAAAAAATGGTGTTACAATTCCCTCCCCCTTAAAAGTAACATCGTCCTCGATGTTCTTATCTACTAACATGAATGGCATGTAAAAAAGTAAACAAAATGGATATGTTTGTCTCATGGCATCCTCCATTTCCCATGTAGCCTCATTTGGGCCAGAATGCTTCCACTGCACCTTGACCTGTGCAATGGTTCAGTTCTGGAGCGGGGTTTCCTTTCTGTCCAATATGCATTGGGGTTCTGGTAGAAATTCTCCCTCCGGCTCCACCTGGATCACAGACCAGTCAATTATATGATTGGCATCATGTACATATTTCTTCAATAATGAAACATGGAAAACATTATGTGCTTTTACTGTGGGAGGAAGTGCTAGCCGATAGGCTACAGGTCCCACTCTATCTAGAACCTCAAAGGGTCCACAATACCATGCATATATTTCTTCAATAATGAAACATGGAAACAATATGCTTACTGTGGGAGGGAAGTAAGCAGCTGATAGCTACAGGTCCCACTCTATCTTGTGAACCCAAAAGTCCACAATATCGGGGTGCCAGTTTGGCACAAGCCCCCATTTTCTTAGGAACTCCTTCTGGGCTTAATTATGATATACATGGTCTCCATTTTGAACTCTCTTTGGGAGTTCTCTTTGATCAGCATAACTTTTCTGTCTATTCTGAGCGATCTTCAAAATTGTCTTATCTGAGTCACTTGTTGTTCCATTTCTTTCAACATGTTGGTCCAAAAGAATCTTATTTATAGGATTACTCCAGCTGACTGGAGTATTACATGGTCTACCGGCTGAGGACCTTGAAGGGACTTATCTTTAGGGATGCTTGGTAGTCATTGTTGTAGGCGAATTCTACCATCAGGAAGGCCCTCCCATTTCTAGGTTGATGCATTAGATGCATCCTTAACATATCCTCTAATATTTGATTCACTCTTTCTATCTGTCCGTCAGTTTGAGGGGTGGTAGGTGGTGCTGAACAACAATTCACCTCCAATCCAGCCATCAATGATTTCAAAAATTGAAGTAAATTTTGTGTCTATGTCCGACACTATCTCTTTCGGCATACCGTGCAGTCTGAACACCTCTTCATGAATATTCAAGGATATCTATCGCCTTGCAGGTTGATTTGACGGGGATGAAATGACAAAACCCTGTCGGTTTCATCTAATCACCACCATAATGGCATCATTCTATTTGTTGAAGCTGGTAATCCAGTGATAAATCCATGGAGATGGTTTCCATTTCCATTCTGGATGGCAAGGTGTAATATTCTGTTGTGTCGATGTTCTGCTTTAACCTGTTGGGTACCCCCTATGCATTGGGCCAAATATTTGGCTATGTCTTTCTTCAATCCAGGCCAATAAAATTGTTTCCAGGTGGCAGATCATTTTCTGGTATCTTGGTGACCAGTCTAGGGTATTTTATGTAGTTCATCCATGATGATCCTTCAAGTCGTCACAATTTGGAATGTACAGTCTATCTCTGTAAGTGAGAAATACACTCCTTCTGGTCATCTGGTAGCCTTCATATTTTTCTCCAAAGGGTTCTTACAGGTATAGGGTCACAGTCTGAAATCGAAGGAATCTGTTTCTTGTGCATTTCTGACTCTGTTCTTGACATCTGTCTCGCAGGTACTCATCACTGCTGCCAGGTGAATCGTTTTCATGTTTCTGCTATGCTGACCACCCTATTTTCTTTTCCCTTTAATGTGTTTGATTTCAAAATCACCCGCTAAGGAGGGCCATCCATCTATTCCTTTCAGCATTGAGCTTTGGTTGGTCGAACAAATACCGTAATCCACAGTGATTCGTCATAAGTACAAATTTTCTTCAAGAGGTAATGCCTCCACATTTTTTAAGGCATGCACTATAGAAGAAGTTCTAGATCATGAGTCACATAGTTGACCTCATGTTCATTCAATTTCAGGATTCATAGTGATCACACTTCCTTTCTGCATAAGACTCCCTGTGGACCTTCCGGCAGGCATCATCTGTGCACACAAAGGAAGCCAATCTCTTGGGGTCACAATTTTCAACACAGGCATGGGTTAGTAGATGCTCTTAAGGTGTAAATATTTTCACATTGTTGTGTCCACAGAATTTTGTCCCCTTCTTCTGGAGGCAGTGATTGACAAACCAATATTGGAGAATCCTTTATAAATCTCCCCATAGTATCCCGCTAATCCCATAAAGGATCTGATGTTCATACATCCTTTGGGGTAGCCATTCCATGATAGACCTGATCTTGTCAGGATCTACTGCTACCCCTTCCTCGGACAGAACATGTCCCAAGTAATGCATTTGCTTCTGAAAGAAGTCAGCATTCTGTTGAATTTAGTATAGAGTTGATGCCCTCTAGCACTTGCAGCACAAGTCTAAGATGCCTTTCATGTTCTTCTCTATTCTTAGGAGTATATTAATATGTCATCAATTAAAACTAGTACAAATTCTACCTAAAAATTTACTGAGTACATTGTTCATTAAGCACATGAAAGTGGCAGGGGTATTGGTTAACCCAAATGGCACTACTGCAAACTCATAGTGACCTATACCGTGTCCGGAAAGCGGTCATATGGATGTTCTACCTCTGATTCGGACTTGATGGTACCTTGACCTCAAGTCAATCTTTGAGAAAATAGACACACTCCCCAACTGATCGAATAGATCAACGATCCCAAGCAGCAGTACTTGTTCTTTATGGTTACTTTATTGAGTTGCTCCTTATAATCTATACACAGTTTGAGGGTACCATCCTTCTTTTCACAAACAGGACTGGTGCTCCCCATGGGGACACGCTAATTGAATATAACCCCTTTATCCATCATTTATTTCAGTTGAAATTTGAGTTCAACTAACTCAGGTATGCTCATCCGGTAGGGTGTCCTAGACACCAGCACCACTCTTGGTGTGAGCTCTATCGAGAAGTCAATGCCTCTTCTCGGAGGTAGACCTGGTACCTCTTCAGAAACACATCTCTGTATTCTTTAAGGATAGGGTGATCATCAGGGCTTGGTTTAGCACCTGATTGTTTTCAACACCCGTATTGCATATAGTAACATCCTTTCGGCAATACTTTCTCATTTGCAGGGTTGATATTTGTCTCACCGAGACCGGTTTTGATCCCTGAAGGGTTATCCTTTTTCCCTTCTTTGCCTACACATTCTAAGGTTTTATGGTAACAGTCCAATTTGGCTTTATGGGTGGTCATCCAGTTCCATAACAATCAACAGATCATATGATCCCAGCGGTAATACATTAAGGGTTGCTTGGGTGGGGAATCGCCTCCAACATTAACTGGCAGGGTGGTATGACCTCTACCACCTCTCTTTGGTGCTAGTGGCTAACTGTACCCAACCATGGCTTAGTTTGTTTTTGTGGTTGTAGCTACACCTATCAACAGCTTTAGGGGCTATATAACTCAAATTTGAACCAGGGTCAATCAAAACAGACACCAGATAGTTGAAAATCATACCTTCTATTTCCACCACTGAAGTTGGTGGTCAGCTTACATATCCAAGGCTGCATAAATATATGACACACTCCTTGCCACATCATTGACTGTGGTCGCTTCCTGAATGTTATAAACTCTTCCGACTGTTCTGTTGTCGGTGTGACAGTCTCTCAACAAATGCCTTCTCCTCAATCCCAACATTTCAGAGGTTCTCTTTGCTATTAGTCTCACTGGTATAGGTCCAGAAGTTTTAATTATGTCTGATGATGGAAAGTTCTGTTGAGTACACTCTGGGCTGGATAGTTCATTCTAGGGTTCTTCTTGTAGTTTTTAAATCCTGAGGATTTAACTCTTTTCTGGAAATCTCGAACCACTCTTCTGTTTCCAGTCTCCACGAGACTCTGCCCGATGTCCATATATTGTTCATGACACATGTTGCTTTCAAATAGTGTCTTCTGTCTTGGCTCACTGGAATTGGATTCAGTCTGATATTCCTGGTAGCCCACTGATGAAGCGTTGCGTCTTCGCCTTCTCTACTTTGATGTAGGGTACATATTTCAATAAGTTGAGGAATTTGTTGACATATTCCTCTATAGTGAGTTTCCTATTTTGAGTTCATAAAACTCTTTAGCCTTCCGTCGAAGTATTTTTCCGACAAATACTTTCCGGAAGTACTTCAAACTGTTTCAAGACAGGTCCTCCTCGTGGACCCCTTTCATGTTCTTAAGATCTTCCACCAGATGGAAGCCTGTTCAGATTGAAAGTGGCCACCAGGCCTTCAAATTCTCTGAGAAATCATGGACTCTTGAAATATTTCTTCAGTCCAAGTAGTTAGGCCTCAGCTTCCTCTCCCTCTTTATCTCACCATCGAAGGAGGGAGGTTTGGCCTCTGGACCTCAAATTTATGACTCCTTGGAAGTCTTCTTCTGTTTTCCAGGAGAATAGGAACCGGGTCTTGTTGGAAGAGCCTCTGAATCGCCAGCTCTCAGTGGACCGTCTGGTACTGGTCCCTTTACCTCTGGGGTGGACCTTCTTGAGGCTTCCAGTATGGCCACTGATACGACCATGTTTCTGCACTTGGTTCATGCGGCATTTGTCACTGTAGGTCGAATAAACTCTAAAAGTAACAATGCATTAATTTCAGTTTGTTTTTCTTGTTCTTCATCATCATCCTTTTCATTGTTGGTCTTGCAGCTTTGTATCCAACCATGAGACTCTCACAGTCTCGGCTAGATTTGAAGGTTCCCATTGCTCTCTTTCGTCAGACTCTTCTGTCTCATTGTGGGAGCCTTCTCCCATCTCTTGTACTCATTCTACGTCTGTAATTTCCCATGGCTGATCGTTCGCTTAGGTGAAAAGACAAACGTTGATCGTTAGTCAAGAGTTAGATATATTTTATAATCTGCGCATAATTTATAACTCTTTTACACATGGTACACAGTCGGGTTCTCATTTCCAAGTTTTCAATCCTGGACAAGAGAGTTACGTTAGGGGTTACTTCTTTGTAGGAGTACTGACCGGAGTTTGGTGTGTGACTCGCATGAGTCCCATACATGTATGCCAAGTGTTGTAACCATGTTCACATACCACTTTGTCACATACCCACCACCAATTTTTCCTGGCCTTCCGCAGAATCAAAATCCCCAAATTACCTATGGAGGCCTAGCTTGTGTTGCCTTTCCTCTCTTCTCCGCTCCCATGTGATTTTGGGTCATGATCATGGTTCAATAAATGCATCTTCTTCATTTCGTGTCTCTACTTCTACAAAGGATGTCGAACAATTTGACTTGGCAACCGCCTAATCCTATTGCATAGCTGACGGGCCAATGGGGATGAATCCCTACTGGGTTAGAAAATGGCTAATAGGAACAACTCCCAACAGGGCCAGAGAACAGTCAATGAGAAATGGCCCCATTGGCGGTTAAGTGGAATACAGTGGCGTGGAGGGAAATGCTATTACCTGTAGTCGACATGACAGGGGGCCCCACTTCACATTATCGGCTCCGGACCCCCCCACCAAAGGTAGAATGGCAAGGGGGTCCGAAATCCACCGAGCTGCTGATCATGATGAATTAATCTCGTCTGTCGGGAGAGTTATTTATCCACCCCTAATTTCCATTAAAAGAAGAATGGAAAGGGAGCTCCGGAATCGAATCCCAACCATAGATGGGTGGGTGGACTTTGGCCATCCAGATATGCTCACTACTTACTCCTATCGCGATTCAGCGCTCAACAAAACTGCATCCCTTCCTCACACGGACGGTCACACGCCCGATTTCCTTAAGGAATCTTGTTCGTCCATTGGGGCTTAGCCACATGTTATTGTCTCGACATTATGGATCGATTTGTCAAGGCAAGAGCTCGAATTTTTGTCAGCGGAACTCCCGATCCCCACTCTCTAAAACAGTAATCTCTCAAAGACGTCACCTCCCTTAAATCGCATACCCACAACCGCCTGGGATTTACCCAGAAAGTCTCAATTCCTTTGTCGCCAGGACTCGATCTCGGATTCCCGATTTCCGGTAAATGGGAGATCGCTGATGTGTGGCTCACAATCGAATGACTCGTATCTATCCTGTATTTCATCATGAAAATCAACTTCTTGTCAACAGGAACCCTGATTCCACGTTTCCCGATTTCCTTAAATGGGAGATCTTATGACACGTGGCTTCCGTCAATCATATGGGTCTTATCCATCCCGGGAGATTCCTTAATGGAAAGTCCTATCTCTTGCCCATGTGACTCTCGCATTTCCAAACTCCCGATTCTCAAATGGGTGATCTCTCGACACGTAGCCTCCAAGAATCGGACGACTCGCATCTATTCTCGGGTTTTCTATCATGGAAAATTTGATTCACTAGGGTTTTAACCCTTGAATATATCCTGATAGATCCAATGGTCAGTAGGGTTTCCACCAGATCCTGATGACCCGACGTTCCTCTCCATGCATTCTTCCATGACTCCTTCGACGTGGAAAAGATCCACCTGCCCGTATAATCTCATGGACATTGGAGATCTACGATCCCAAATCCCTCGTCCACTTAAGACACAGAAAACAAAGAGGCAAGGCATTTTAACACCTTACCTTCTCCTACCAATCCAACTGTCGGGTGTGTCCAGACTAATTTAAATCTCATCTCATCTACAACACCTATCATGGATAAGGTATTTAATTTTCCATATTTCTCTTACCAAATCTAACGGCCACGAGTGACCACAGATTTCCCAATGAAATCTCATTCACGACACCTATCATGGTTAAAGCACTTAACACTCCATCTTCTTCCTCCGATCCAATGGTCGTGAGTGACCACAGACCTCCCAACGGGATCTCATCCGTCGATTCATTACTTCATCCTTATGTTGCCATCTTTGGGTTTTTCAAGAGGATCGCTCCTCCTCAAGCAGGGTTGCTAAGGCCCACGCTCTCTGGCCAAACTTCTCGATTCTTTTACAAGTTTTCAAGGTAAAGGTATTTCATGGGGAGATTTAGTCGGTACTACCTCGAGTATACAAGGATGTCGGCCCCCGAGAACTGTGACGGGAAGTCCGGAATTTTGATCAATACACACACAAATAACTAATTCATGAAGACATAAATCATGTGAAGTCTTTCCATATAAATATACAACTACTAGTACCGATCAAAACACCATACAATCATTCTTATAATGAAATCATTCATAGTTTCACAAATTATGAGCATAATTATCGTAATAAACACACACACACACACACACACACACACACACACACACATATATATATATATATATATATATATATTTCTAAGATACAGAGGCAAAATGACTTATTTAAATAACACTGTGGGTCAAGCAATCAGAGGGGTGTCAAGCTTCAATCTAACTGTAGGTTTAGCTACCTCACGATTTACCACTGTAGCTACCCCGAAGCCGAGACCATAATGCCGTGAGATCATACTGCTTGCTGACTGTGAGCTGCATGTTGCAATCCTTCCTCTCAGCTCCTACACTGCGATAATGCCAGAGTTCTTCCTCGCACTTCCTAATCCCTTCTACCCCATGCCTTATCCTCTGCGAGGTTGTGTGTGGCATGATTACCCTCACGTCGATCAGGATTGATGGCTCTATGGATGGGCTGTTCACCATCCCATCCATCATCAAGTCATCCTCCTACCAGTCTGCGAGCATTTAGTTTTCAGGGCCAGCGAGCTGCTTTTCTTTCTCCGGGCTAGTGGAGTTTAAATACGGTATTTAATTCTCATGGAAGTTAACGCCACCTTTCCAGTGTGCCTTCCACCACCATCAGGGTCTCTTTTCCGCACATCCCTCTCATCAGTAGTCCTGCAATAAAATCTATAATGTTATTCACATTTATTGGACCTTTTCCTCAAGGTCCATTTACATCACATATTCACATTTCTATGAGTTTGCCATAGTTCTTGGCTAGTCTAGTTACATTTACAAACTGGGGAAAACAATGTGTTACAATTGACCGAAACACTGATTCTCCTCGAGTATCCCCATAATCCTTTTTTGAATCTCGTCCGACGGATTTTTATAGATTTCCATTCTTTCCTTGCTCTCCGTCGTGTCTGTCACCTTCACACTTGTCTATAATAAAAGAAAACAAAAAATTATATATACATATCTTGTTTCTAAATATGGAATTACTGGCATTTAATTCTGACAGGTCATCATGTAGAAACTGTTTAAATTGTCATTGATGGGCGAAAGGCTCGAGGAGATCTTGTATTGATGCACATTAAACCAAAATTTGTGGGGGGATTATACTATCCCTTCTAACTGTTGATTTCAAAATCATGAAATCCTGTTCGCACGTCGTGGCCTTCGCACGTTCACGAAACCTCCAATCCTTAATTTCTCTTCGTCGTACTCGCCACCTTCACATTTCTAAATATGCATTAAATAAGTTTGACTGCTAACAGTTCATCATGTACCACCCATACAGATTGTCATTACTCAGTGAAATGCTCGAGGAGCTTTCCCATTCATAAGCATTTAACGAAGATTTAGCGAAGAGTTACATTATCGGCTCTAACTGTTCATTTAAACCATCATCTACAACAAACCAACATTCTCATAAACCTATGGCATCAACTCGACAACAATTTTGTGGATATACACTCAACATCTTCGGGCACGAGGACCAGAACTTTCAGTGGTCTAGGGCATATTCTTATTACTCAACCTCTGTTGCAGAGAACCAAGTAATTTGGACCTCCGTGATTGCTCATGCAGGTTGTGTCCCTGAGGTTTTTCACTGTAAGGACCTCGTCTCTTGGTGCGCCGATAAATTTATTTCAGAGAAAATAATTATTCCACTATGGGACTTCTCTTTTGTTTTTTTGTCACCTCGGCTCTTCCACCAGATGCTAAAATAACCGGAGCCAACATTGACGTTCAGAGGAGAAGATTGCAAACAGTTCCTAGCAAAGCATAATAACGGATTGGACCTCTTGCCCCATTTTTTGGAAAACCCGCTTCTAGTTCCTAAAGATATTACAAACATGCAGGTTAGTTCATTTAGAAATCCATTTCGTGAAATTGCCTGGTTGTTTACAAGAATAACCAGACAAGAGTCCACATCAACTATTTCCTACATGGCTCTTTATATTTTGTATTTCACAGTCAACGAACAAGCCATTTTTTATTGGGGCAGGTTAATTTCCCATGAAATTTGTTCCCAATTGTCAAGCTAGAAAAGGGAAAAGAAATTTTATATGTCATCCTATTTAGTTTTTGCAATAGCGCATTCCTGTCGGTTTCCGCAACTGACTTTGTCCAAGAATGTCAACTACGAATTGCACCCAGTAATGTTTTGGTACTAGGCCTTGTGGAAGCACAAGGCTTCCCACTGTTTTTATGAGGTTTTTAATGGCTTCCTATCTATTTTAAAATTTTTGTGTTTAGGAGAAGACACTCCCTGCATATCTGAACATGCAACTAGTGTTTTGGACAAGAAGGGGACACTCGAACTTTTGGATAATTACACTGCGATAAGAATTTTTGGCTCCACGGAACAGCCTGCTCTCCTTCCATGTCACATTATGGAAAGAATGTGTGTTGCAGAAGTAGCATGTCAATACAACTACTGGTTCCATCTGTTCCAAAAGAAGAAGAAAAAAACAGTTCATTCCTATGCCTTGGAAAGTAGGGGAGTTCGTGTTGAAAAACATCAACAAAATTGATGATTTCACAGCACATTCTAGCATCTCCAACCTGAGATATGCTGAAATCATAAGAGGGTTCGACCCCTATAATATTTTTCGACAACATTTACAAACACTTGGCCTCGACGATTGTTTTTTAAATAAACACCTGCCCAAAAACAGAGACAGTGGCGACAACGGTCCTGCCTCTGATGCCGACAACGTGGACACGGTGCAAAGTTGCACTAAATTGTACACGCAACAAGAGAAAGGCCCCAGTGAAAAGAGTGTTCAATCTGGAAATACCACTCCAAAAAGTACGACATCCCAGAGCATCGCTCCAGCGACCCACCACAACAACAAAGAAACTCAGATTTCTTCAAATGGAGGAGAAGATAACGACCCTCCTCATTCTAAAAATTATAGTTCTCACAATCTTCTAGTAGAGAAGATGAGAAAAACAAATTTGGGGCAAGCGAAAGAGCCAAAAATTCAAAGTGAGAACATGGAACTTGACACTAATCTGGATAGCATGATGCGCTTCCCTGATCAACCCGGAGATGCCATCCACCATAGCCATCCAATGGACATATCCGTCACCGAAAATTTTGATGAAGATGAATCCTTCGTGTTCCAGAGCGTTGTTTTTTATAGCTAGTCCAGAAGATTGATAATTGACAAAAAAGATGTTAAAAATAAGAAAGGAAAATCTCGTTCAGAGGTTCACGTTGCCAACATTTGACCGTCCCAAATATGTCAACTTCACACTGCGAGCAAAGAAGCACTTCACGATTCCATTGGAAACATGGAGACTAAGAATGCCAGACTGAAGAACCGAGTCAAGGAATTGGAAGACGCTTTCATTCCTATGACATTGCTTGTTAATCCTTTGGCAATAGCCAGCCTGGCACCCCTACACCCAATGTAAAATCATCCTCCACCCTCCTTGCATCTTGTAAAGTATATGTGGAGAATAATGCCAAAAAAAGAATGGAACTGGTTACCGAGGCGTGGAAAAGATCAAAAATCATCACTTCCCTTGGAACCAGGGCACATAGTTTGCTCGAGCTTTTGCAAGCCGAGTTAAAAGATGAAGAAAATTTATTTTTAAAAACGATCATTCATTTTGGCAAGATTGTCAACAATATGACAGAAACAAAAAGAAGAGAGGAAGATCTTCCATCCAACAACCAGATCGGTCAATTGAATGCATGTTGGAAAGAAAAAGTGAAGAACTTTCATCTCATTGTTCAGTCATGTGAACAAGCCATATCGAAGAAAGATAAATTATTCACAAGGCTATCAAATATAGGCTTAGCCGAGAAAACCAACGACTTCCAAGACCACGACTTAATCGCAAACTCCTTTCCCTTAACCAGGCAAGAGTTTGATAAACAGGTTGATATGTTTAAGGCCTTGTCTCTGGAAATTTTTTACAACATCCTTCAATTTGATGAAGCTCATGTCCATGACTGGCTAGTCAAATATGTAGTACAGAATGAGGAAATTCAACAGGCTCTCTGTAATCTTTCTATCAACTTATGGGAATTAGAAAACGATCTTTTCAACATAAAAATACGGAATGAGATCAACGTCGCCCCAATGAGAAGCTTCATTGAAGAATGGCTTGAAAGGCAATTGAAACAGGCCGCCGACGAAAGGCAACAGGCAGTTGCCAGCATTCCAGCAGTCGTCGAGGACATCCTTGAAACGGCAGTCATCGACAACATCAATGAAATGGTAGCCGCAAGCAAATAGCCAAAGGGCTCAGATGTACCCTCACTATAACTTTACTAATCGCATCCTGCTTTGTTTATCGACCCACTTATTTCAGTTTCTTAAATAGAGATATATAGGAAAACACTTATACCTTTCCATTTTTTTTTTTTGTAGGTATTGCACTCTATCTTCTTTCAAGAATCTTGTTTCTTGTACATATTTCTATAATGGTCTACGGGAGCCCCAATTCTAGTCTACATGACAAACACATTAAAATTCTGGTTTATTAGTAACAAACTTTAATTTCTTTGTATATTTCAAAATTTCCAGTAGTATGTAACAAACTTTAATTTCTTTGTATATTTCAAAATTTCCAGTAGTATGTAACAAACTTTTATTTTTGGACATATTTCAAATAAAAATGCATTTAAATTTTTATATGTTACAGACTCTATTCTTATCCAGTATGTATCACAAATGCATTTAATTTTTAATATGTTAAAGATTTTTATTTTTATCTTTCACAACTATGTATGACAATTGCATTTAATTTTTTATATGTTACAAACTTTTATTTTTTTATATATTTCAAAATAAATGGTGATCTACAATGCAAGTGTCGTTTACTTATACCCCATGTTCACAAATGCATTCAAATTTTTATATTTCTTCTCCTTTTAATTTTATGTCTTCATATATTTTTATCTTTCACTAGTCCATATGGCAAATGTATTTAAATTTCCAAATTTATTCTTCCACTCTCAACAAATTTGTAGTTTGTCATATACTTTCAAAAACTATATGTTTGCTATATACTTTCAAAAAATAGATGGTGCTCTCCCTTCCAAGCATCATTTACTTTTGCCCCATGTTCCGTGATATACATGTTGCACACAACATTTCAGTGATATACATTTTGCACCGAACACTTCATTTCATTTACATTTCGACCCCATTTTCCACATTTTTCTTTCTAACCTCGTTGGCAGAAACTACGCTGCCACGCAACCTTGTTTTAATAGAAGTTATTTCATATTTCAAAATTAAGTTTCATCTAGTATATTTGGTTATTCTTAGTCTCACTACCCCATTAGTTAAAAATATATATATATATAAATCATGCCAACCTTTATATTAAATTTTGTACACATTCCATAACTCAAGTTTTATTTTGAATAAGCATATCACTAAAAAACTTTTTTCTTAATTTCAAATGTTAAAATTATTTTATTTTTCTTCAAAACCAAATATTTCTTAAATCTTCTCCTTTTATGAGGATAAGTTCAAGTGAAATGATATGATTAAAAGAATTTCTTTCATTTATTTTAAGAAATATTAAATTTTTTTCCCTCTAAAAGATGAGATAATATATCAAATTTTGGCTCGTGAAGGAATTAGATCGATACATAGATTTTATTAAATTAACGATATCAAAATTATCAACTTTTTATATACTAAATTTCAAAAGAACAAAACAAGAATTAAAATATGTAATTCAAAATAAATTATAAACATTTTGTATTTAATAAGTTTATTTTTCTTATAAATTGATGATAATGATTAATGTTCACTAAGATCGAATTGGTCTATCAAACTTTAAGAGGGTAAGTGATTCTTTATAATTTTGTTTTTGTGCTCGAAAAACATTAAGATAAGCTTTCCAAGATCACCATACTTTTGTTGAGTTAAGAGGTTAGGAAGGTTGGTAGTGTGATAAATATTTTGAAAATAAGATCTAATATGGGTATAGGATGGACAATCTAAAAGAAAGTGCTTTTCATCTTCAACATTCTTAGTGTCACAAAGGTGACACACTCTTTCATCCCATGGCATTTTAGGAATTGACCAATGCCCAGTTTCACTATGGAGCTCGTGAGAATTTGTTCTTATCTTAGCAATGCTTATTTTTTTCTTTACACTTGGCAAAACAGATAGATAATTTTGATCTTCTAGATTATAGTTGATTACATCTTTATAATACCTTGATTTTCTTTTTTCCTCTAACTCTTTATCACACCACATTTTCTCCTTAAATTTTGATTTGATGTTTTTTTTAATAGTATCTTTATTCTGCAAAATGGTTTCTTCCACGATTCCCCAATATTTTAGCCAAGACCGAGCGTCTTTATGCCATCCTCGCTTGAGTCAATGATGGTTATGACTTGATTTTGAAGCAATTTTAGGTAGCCTCTTTTTTTCCATGTTGTTTAACTTGTTCTTATATATTAGTTATCTAGTCATTTCCATACTCTCAATGAGGGAGAGACTTGTTTCTAAGAGAAGGATGAGATATGGCGTATTATAGGTTACAAAATTCTTTTGTATTTGCTCGATCTGTCTCCAGAATTCACGAGAAATACTACAACCCCAGATTAGTTAAAAAGAAATCAAAGATATTTATGTCATAAAAACAAGAAATATTTGATTTACTAAGATATTTTTTAATAAAACTTCTTATCAATAAAATAGTTTTTTTAATATTTTTACAAAAAGAGAAAGAAAACCAAACAACAAACATATTCACACTATAACTAATAAATCATTATATTAATAAAAGACATCACTCTCTTAAAATTACTCCTATCAATATAAGAAAATCACAATTTTTTATTAAAATAAAATTTGCTACCTCTTATATATTAAAGTAATAATTTATTAAAGCCTTAGTTTAATTGTTCTATTTTTTTTTTTGTTTGTTTGTTTAATTTTGTCTAGCAAGAAATTGTTAGATTTCAGATTTGAGTGGTTAATTCTGTGTAATCCTAGTATCCTATGAATTTTTGGACACGCTAAATTCATTTATGCATTCAAAAATGCAATTTAAAAAATAAAAAATGATAATTTTGTACATATTTATATCATCAATTTGGGGAAAAAAAACAAAACATAAAACAATTAAACAACACCTATTAATCCTCATACTATAGAACAACCTCAACAAACACAACAAACAATAACCTCAACGAACACAAAGGAGAACCACCTAACCTTTGTAGTGTATATGACACAATGTAGGCAACTAGGAAAAAAGCATCTTATGTAAATTAATACATTGACTAATCTAGATATAAAGGAGGTATTTTTATTAATAAGTTATTTAAATAATTAATTTAACATTGACCTTTATAATAATGATGATTAACATCAACACTCATTTTCATTATTTGAATCATAGTAAGTATTTAAATAATTAATACCACAAAAATTTAAGTCAACACTTATTTTCATTGTTTACTTGAGAAAACTTGAAAATTAATATTTTTTATAATATTTATATGAATTATATTTATATTTTTTATAATATTTATATGAATTATATTTTTGGAGATTTAAGTCAACACTTATTTTCATTGTTTACTTGAGAAAACTTGAAAATGAATATTTTTTTATAATATTTATATAAATTATATTTTTGGAGACCATACGTCATGGAAGTAGGAAAGGGCGACTATTGAACATTTTTTTTTAAGTGAGCATCATAATTACCAATAATTTATTTAAATAGTTAATCGAACAAAGATTTATAAGTATCAACAATTTATTTAAATATTTAATCGAACAAACGTTAACAATCATTTTTATGGTTTGCTTTAAAAAGCTTGAAAACGAATCTTTTTAATAATGTTTTATATTGTGTTTTTTGAAAACGATTGAACATAGAAGTGTCAAATGGTAACCATTTGACATTATTTTTGAAAGCCAAAGGCCATAAGATTGAGAATGGTTTTGGAAGCCAAAGTAGAAATGGGTGATGATAATTTTAGGTTAAAGATTTTAAGAAATGAAGAATTTTTTTTGGAATGTTTATTTGAAATTCGGTTAGGAATTGTTGGATTTGTAGATTTAAGTGATTATTTCTGTAGAATCCGAGTGCCTTGGGAGTTGATTTTTTTTGGAATGTTTACCTGAAATTCGGTTAGGAATTGTTGGACTTGTAGAGTTAAGTGATTATTTTTGTAGAATCTAAGTGCCTAGGAGTTTTTCAACATGTTGAATCTATTTATGCATTCAAAAATGAATTCCGAATAACAAAAAATAGTGATTCATGTAAATTTATATGGCCAGATTCTATCTAAATAAAACCATTTCGTAGAACAACTAATCAACCCCATTGGGATATATCATAAATTAATAAAATATATTATAAGTTCTTGGAAAAAGTGAATAGTAAAATGTAGAATCATATTCAATAAGTTCTAGAAATGGGGCAATGGTAAAGCAAGCAGACGGTGGCAAGTTCATTATTTCCATAGCAAGATTGAGAAGATAAGATTGAATACATTAATTATACAATATGAAAGAGCTTAATTGTTAATAACATGTACTTCCTCCTAAAAGATTACAAATTCAAATCCATAGATAAATAAGTATATATATATATATATATATATATAGACTTTAACTTAAAAATAGATTATTATTAATGATTTTGAAAAACCAAATACATTTTAATTAAAAATATTAAATATATTATTTATATTAAATAATTTTAAATATATAAACAATTTTTACAATAATTTTAATTATATCTTCACAATAACATCGACCTCATCATGCAAGCTTTTAAATATAGTAATGCACTTTAAAACTTTATTAATAATTTTGAGAAACAAGATACATTTTAATTAAAGGTATTGACTACATTATTTATATTAAATAATTTTAAATCTTAGAATAATGAAAAAGCATAATTTAATTAAAAAGAGAAAATTCAAATATTTTACATTTTAGATTTCTTTTAATTATTATTGATTATAAAAAACTACTTGCTAAATAAAAAATTATTTATTAAATTTACATTTTTTTTATTGTAAAAATAGATTCAGCCTTCTCAAAAACTTTTATTTTAATTTTAATAATTAATATTTAAAATTTCAATAATTTATCTAAAATTTTAACCAAATTTTAAATAAAAATAACTGAAAAAATCTAAATCATAACATATTTAAATTATAAAATAATAAATAATAAATAAAATAAGTAATATGAAATTTAATGTTCAGACTAAGCCACGTTGCTTTTTTTTTAAAGATTTGTAGTCCTTTCCCCACATAAATCTTTTACCTTCATCTTTACTTTTTATTGTAGTCCTTTCCCCACATAAATCTTTTACCTTCATCTTTACTTTTTATCATACACAGAACAAAAGTACGAATATAGCCTCCATGATAGTATGCATCCACAATCCGTACTTGCTACTAGGCACAATTTTATAGGCTTTCATTTACTCAATAAAGAAATTTACTTGCAGCACAATTTGTGGCTTTGATTTGATTTGATATGTAACATTGTGAACTAGTTTATATAATAAATTTACTTTGCAGCACAATTTGTGGCTTTGATTTGATTTTATATGTAACATTGTGAACTAGTTTATATAATAATAACTTATCGAATTGTTTATACTTAACCATTTCCACAAATACATATCAAACCTCTTAAAGTTGATGTCATGTAAACATACACACTACTTGCAAACACCCATTCTTGGGAAAAAACCACCAAATATGTCTACTTAAATAGTAAAGTATAGGCTCTCAATTGTTATGTAATTCATAATTTTACATATTTGCTTTAGAAATTGAATTCACCCATCCGGTATCCCATTAATTGATCAAAACTTAGTCAAGATAGTTATTTTTAAACCAATGTGGTTTTCAAGGTAGTTATTTTTAAACAAATGTGGTTGGTTGGTTGGTTTTCAAGGTAGTTATTTTTAAACCAATGTGGTTTGTGCAGAGGGAAGGTACCTCTACTAGATTTCTAGCAGGGATGATTTTAGGGGCTAAATTTCGCTCATGGGCTAATTTTCCATGGTTTTTCCAAAAAAAATATTTGATATTCTAAAAATGATTAGCCCCAATTCTATAGGATAAAAATATTTTACCTTAAAAGTCGCTAAAACTTTATACAAATTGTATATAATCCTTATAAATTTGAATATTTTTACAAAAATATCGCCAAACATTTATAGTTGGCATATGAAGGATTACTAAGATTCGCCAAGGTTTCTACATTTTAAAATAAATTTCCATCCTTAAAATCATCCATGCTTTCTAAAGAACTATTACAATCACAGTAGTTTAAGGAAACCATAATCGATCATTATAGTTTAAGGAAATCATAATAGCACATTGATTTGCAGTGCAAGCATTCTATGACAATTTAAAGATGAGATATGATGCTCCATTTCACTTTTTAGGAAGCATTTTATTTTTCAAGTTAGTTGTATTGTGCTTGTACATTAGGTACCTAGTTATAGCTATACTCTATATGGGGAAATACCAACTTCAATGAGGAGGATGACATGATGAGATGTGTCATATTTCTTTTAATCTTAAAAATACAAGTAATAAAATGTTTCTCATTTTGCTCGATTTTCCTCCATAATTTTCTAGAGATGTTGCAACATCAAACTTCACATACATATAGATAACAAAAGTGACTAGAGTCTCAAATAAGAGTTTTTTTTTTTTCCCATAGCCATAAATTCATCAATTTACAATGGTTCTTAAGATTAAAATAAGATTTCTACCTTCCATTAATCCTTTTATCAATGCTACAATTGCATACAAGCTTATGATGAAAGTCAACTCTGTGATATTTATATGAATTAACTTCTTGTAAGTGGCTATTATTATACACAAAAATAGTATTAATGACACACACTAAACCTAAGACACCACATTAATGTAGTGATAGCTATATCCACCATGATGTTGAGGAGCTTCCTATCAAAGAATGGCTAGGACTTTTAGTAATGAAAAAGTTTTGGATATCTTTAGTCATTTTTTTGTTTCTTCTTTTACAAAGTGGTAGGGAAAAAAATATTTAGACAAATATTTATAGATTTCTATTATATTGCATGAAAAAACAATGAAAACTATTTATCATTTAGTATACTAAACATTATTAACATCGATACCAATTTTTTCAGTTAGTTGAACACATGAATTGAATTGATACCAAAGGGCCTATAATTTGTTGAACACATGAATTGAATTGATACCAAAGGGCCTATTGCCACGATAGAAAAAGCGGCCATGAACATCTAAATTCTAAAGAACAATAGTCTCAACGAGCTCATTTTAATGTTAACATTCATTAGAAAACAATGTGATCCTCGTCTTGAGCATTCCTTGAAAACGTTATTGAGCATAGTTATCTATATATATATTGCTTGAAGGCAATGGTACCAACCTTTTTCTAGTTATTAGGTATTCTTAATCGAAATCACAATTCATAAGGTAGAACCTTTTTGCAAGATAATATTCTTTCCAACATATTAAAGAACCACTAACAATTCAATTTCATATAAAAACCAACAATACAGTATAACTCAAAATTGTTAAACAATTGCGAACAACGATACAGTAGAACCCAAAACTATTAAACAATTGCGAAGAATGATAAAGTACAACCCAAAATTATTAAACAATTGCGAACAACGATACAATAGAACCCTGTTAGCAATAGGAATCACCCTCAGACTGTGACGAGGATAAGCCCAATACCCATCAGTTTACACAGTAAATGTAAATGAGTTTTAAGGGGGTCAAATGGATAAGACTCGAGATAATAACGTTCTAACTCAGAAAATCTGGACTAGCATGCACCAGACATTGCGGTCTTGAATCAACTTCAGTCAGTAAGTTGGAGTAAGGGTGAGTAGGAGGAAGATTTAGTGAGAAAAGTGTAGAGGTCCGCTATGAATATCAGATTTTCCAGCAGCCTAAGGAGGAAAAACTTAAACAAAAGGTCCTCTTGGATTCAAATTTCAAGGAAGCTGAAAGAAATCATAACAATACTATAATCAAACATTTATCATAATACAGTTACAAAAATCCATGTGAATCAATCAAACATGAACTCTCTTAGTATCAAAGGCAAATAAGATGGAGAAGAAGCTCACTTTCATTAAACAAGATATCTCAAAAAAAAATACATAACCAGAGAACCAGTGTTCTTGATCAAAAGTTTACAATACGGGAGCACTTCTCAACCATCGACCTCTACAAAATATCAAAACTGCCTATATATAAGCAAAACTACAACCACCAAGAATGTGATCAGATCAGTGCCTTCAAATCCTTCATTCAACACCCGCTTTGTCAGACTGTGCAGGCCTTCTCATGT
This sequence comes from Picea sitchensis, assembly GCA_010110895.2. Classification (NCBI taxonomy): domain Eukaryota; kingdom Viridiplantae; phylum Streptophyta; class Pinopsida; order Pinales; family Pinaceae; genus Picea; species Picea sitchensis. The sequence goes on from SNQJ01S0084175.1 coordinate 37,853, forward strand.
CAGATGCGATCTCACCTCAGTTATGTGCTTTGCAGGAAAATCCGTCCAAAAGTAAGCTTCATATTGACAAACTGCACTCACGGTCGTTCTCAACACGCTTTCCATTTATGTGGTGAGATGAGTTTTCAACCACCTCTCTCACTTTCATTAACGACCTGCATAGGGATTGAAACACGAATTAATGTCAAGGGGGCGGCCACAAGCTGCTCTCGGATAGGACGCCATATAAACGTGTGATTGCGGGGCTTCTCAAAGGTGGTTTGGGTTCACGGCGCTTTTGAACCCACAATCCACCACCTTTTGCCACGTATTAATTTTTCCAATCCACGGTTTCAATTACGGGACCGCTCAAGAAAATTATTGCCTGAGCACGTCGCATCCTCGCAATGGACTGTGGTCGTCGATCTTGTGATCATGAGTTGAGGCTTCCTTATCAACGACCCAACTTTGGCGCTTTATATTGACAGATCAAATCTTCCCTCTTCGAATCAACGACTGAGATCTTCTTCGTGAATCGGCCTTCGGGAATTTCAATTCTCAAACCATGTTTCCCTCTAAGAAAAACCTCTGAAGCTGAGGATATGATGACGCGTGGCTCTTGCTAATTGAATGGTCCAGATCTATTTCAAGCTTCGACCATTGATTTCAGGCTTGGAATGAGTTGCTCTGAGTGTTGTGCTTTACGCTCATGGATGTCGCCTGCGGCCCTTGACAACTTTATGTGATAACATTTGGCTCCACAGGGGATGGCATGCTCCTACCAAGAACAAGCAGCTCCAATCGCCTTATGCATTGGGTTATGGAGTCGAGCTCAAAACATTTTGTCGAAGGTCGACATGTACACTATTCTACTTATAAAAAGGAAAACAAACACCCATGCTCCAGAAAGAGCTTATTTATGTACAAAACCTAAACTAACTGACTTTTACAATGGGCTAGGTGAAGGCAAACTTCCACCATAGCCATCCAAACTTTTTGATCACTAAATCCTTCGCTTCACCGCAAATGATCCATAAGAAACAAGGAAAGTGTGATAGCTGGCTAATTTAATTCTTATGATCACCCATATTACCTTCAAATGTTGATAAAAAGATCAAGCCTGCATGCTCCAAAGCATTTGAAAAGTATAACTTTATGTACTCATTGATAGGGTCATGAAACTGAAGGAAACGCATGATTAACTTATGAAAGGTTACCTTCACTTTTTCAAAGATGCTGACAACCTGCTTGATGTCCCCTACAGGCACACTTGATTGAATGACAACCACAAGCATCTGTGGGTCAAATAGCTTCTTACTGTGAACTGTAGGTACAAGTGGAAGAAGGATGGACGTAGGTGGTTGCTGATCCATTGATGACTGTGGATTTATTTCGGGCTGCGAATAAATGATCTCTTCATGTGCCTCAACTAAGGGTTGCTCCTAGTCAAACTTTATGTCTTCCGTGACAAGGCCAACCTCTGCATCATCCTTACTGTCTTCATAGTGATCAAATACAAGATAAGCTTGTTGCTCATCATTACTAGGATATTCATCAAAAAGGGGTTGTCTTTCATATCTATGATCAACCTTTAAATCAATAATTTTATCAGGAAAATAATTGTTAAAAATATCTATTTCAGGAACAATAGTAAATGTTGCTCCCAGTTGTTCATACACATGATTTATATCAATACATGGTTGTTCATTGGTACATGCTTCGAAGACAAAATCATCCACAATTTTTCCTTCATATGGACAAGAAGAAAAAACTACCCTACGCTCAGAGTTGAGATGATACTAACTTTGAATCCTGCCACAAGCTCAGAGGTTCTCCTCCACTTCCCCAACATCCATCAATAACTGATATAAAGATGTTGATTTCCTTTCTCTTAGGTGAAGGACAAGCTCTGAATGTTGAGCCATGACATAGTACACCATGGTAGCAGTCTCTGTGGGTCTGATCTCTACAAGCATATTATGATACACACTGTAAAAACACATGATGAAGATGGCCAAGGCTTCCTCTTCCCCTCTCCTCAAGGCATTAAAATCATTCTTGAGCCATGACATAGTACACCACATGGTACCTCTGTGGGTTTGATCTCTACAAGCATATTATGATACACACTGTAAAAACACATGATGAAGATGGCCAAGGCTTCCTCTTCCCCCTCCTCAAGGCATTAAAATCATTCCAAAAGTATTGATCAAGGGACTGTTCTCACCCCACCACTTTAAAATGCATTTCAGCACCAACCTGTGAAACTGTGGAGTCGTAAAATTCTCCCAAACATTTTTAAACCATAAAGCAACATCTCCAAACAAATAGTTTGAGAACAATCTCATGGCAACATCATCATGAACAATCTCAAATTGACCAACAAAGTTCTCAAAGGCTCCCTATATGCCTCTCGGGCCATTACGATCTTCCCCAGAAAATCGTGGAAGATACTCAAAGAAATCAAGCGGATAGGATGAAGGTGATATGGAAGCTTTAAAGGTTTAAACAACATGTCTCTTATTCTAATTTGAAAACTAGTAATAAATATGATTAACACACTTATGGAAAGGCTCAACAGTAACAACAAGATATGATGAGATTTGAGGAGGTCAGGATTAGTTTCAACTCTTCAGGGATGCAAGGGTGATTGAATCCAGGAGGGACCTCAGCATGAAGTTTATCCTTATGAATATCCTGAGTTGAGGATATAGGATCAACATCTACAACACAGGTAGAAAGCAGGTATGTTTCTTCCAAGGATGGATATGTAAAGGAAGGTTGGTGATCAACTAAATAAACAAAGCAAAATATGATCCCTTCTTTATATGTGAAGGGAAAAACAAAAATGAGTCGATAAAGAATAACAAAAGTTCATGCAAAAAGCTCATAAGTTCATATCTAGTCATTCCCTTCATCATTCTGTCAATAGGATCCTCCGGAGTCTCGATTGTGGAGTCAATGTGCAGATGACATACTAATTTTGTATCCTCTCTTGTCTACCATCAAGAGTTGAATCTAATTGTTGTCGTTCTCCAAGGGAGATTTTCAATCGGGCTTCAAATTGCCCCTCGACAACAACGCCATTTATGTTTTAGCACTAGGAATCACCCTTAGACTATAATGAGGATACCAGCATCTATTAGTTTATACTGCGAAATGTAAACGAGTTTCTTAAGGCCTGCAAGGATAAGACTCGGCGGTAATAACGCTCTAACTTGGAAAATTGGATTGGTATGCACCAACCATTGAGGTCTTCAATCAACTTCACGTTAAGTCGGAGTAAGGGGTGAGTAGGAGACAGTGAGAAAAGTGTAGAGGTCCGCCATGAATATCAGATTTTCCAGCAGCCTAGGAGGAAAACTTAAACACAAGGTCCTTTTGGAATTGCACAATTTCAAGGAAAATGAAAGAAATCATAACAAGACTATAATCAAACATTTATCATAATACGCAAACTAATCCATGTGAATCAATCCAAACATGAACTCTCTCAAGACGAGAAAATAAGATGGAGAAGAAGTCGACTCTTTCATTAAACAAGACATCCAAACAAATTTACAACCGTGAGAACCAATATGTCCTTCATCAAAAGTTTACAATACGTGAGAACTGCTCAACCATCGACCTCTAAAAAATATCAAAATTGCCTATATATAAGCATAATTGCAACTACCAGGAATGTGATCAGATCAATGCCTTCAAATCCTTCAACGCTTCAGCCGACCGCGGCAGTTCTCTCATGTCGTGATGTGAGCTCGCCTCGCTATGCTTGGCAGAAAATCCGTCCGTGGAAGGAAGCTTCCTGATTGATTAACTGCACTCATGGTCGCTCTCAAGACGCTTTCCATTTATGTGGTGAGATAATGTCTCAACTACCACCTCACTTTATTAACTGCCTTTTCTCAGGATATCAACGAGATTAAATGATCAGGGGTCGGTCATGTGGTTCTCTCAGATAGGACACCATATAAACACATGATTATGAGACCTCTCAAAGGTGGTTTGGGTTCACACCGCCTAAGACCTAATCCACCACCTTTTCCACCTATTACTTTGCCAAACCACGATTTCATTCAGAGACATTGATCATTAATAATTATCCACCAACTTCCGCTTTATATTCTGACTGTAGATCTCCTCTTCAAATCAATCCACTGGTTATGCTTCACTTAATCGGCCTTCGTGAATTTGAATTCTCAAACCATTATTTCCTCTAAGCAAACCTCGTGAGTCGAGGATTTGATGACGCGTGGCTCTTGCTAATTGAATGGTCCAGATATATTTTGGGCTTTATCCATTGATTTTGGGCCTGGAATGAGTCACTTTGAGTGTTGTGCTTTGTGCTCATGGTTGCAGCCTGCGGCCCTTGAGAACTTTATGTGATAACAAACCCAACACTACCAAACCAACGCAAACCTCAACAACAACAAAACTAATGTACAAACTAATCCTACTATTTTCGGCACTAAATGAGAGCTGAGATATAATAAAGAATGCACAAAGATATCGTAGGTATTCCGCAGAATATAACAGAAATATATCGAGATGCAACCATAAACATAGATATACTGCATCGCACGATTTCATTAATCGAGAAATGTACATAGACTGTAGAAATATAGAGTGAAGACTTGCTAGAATGGTGGCGTCTCATCTCCGAAGTAGATGTGACGGCTACTTGGATTAGTAAGAAGATGATTACAATGAGGCTCTAAGGCCTGCCAATAGATGGGAATGCCAAAAGTCCTAGACATCCAAAAACCTAACCCTAGGAGATGAAGCGCCAAAAGTCATGTGGGCCCCGTTTGGGTAAGCGAGTACATCAACTTCCCGGGGTCGTAACTTTTGCATACGATCTCCGTTTTAGGCGTGTGATAGCTCGTTGGAAAGGTATTGTTGAGGAGATTCATTTTGGGGGCTCAATTATGCCTTCGAATATCATTGAGAACCTCAATCTCAAAAAACCTTCATTTGGACCCTCAAAATGGCCCTGAAAGTTAAAACCTGCTAAAAATAGTAAATTGCCAAAATGGCCAGAAAAATGTTTTGAGTCATTTGGAAAAGGTGGGTGGCCACCGATATCCACCTGGATCAATCCTCCCTCCTTAGGAAGCAATGGTCTCCATTTTGTTGAGTTCTCGGGGGAGAAGGAAAAACGTTTATTGAATCTACATCTTGGTGAGTTGCTTGTCTTGTTGGAGACATCGCGCTGCTTGGTTTGTTGAAGGTCGTCACGAACCTGTGGCTGGAAGGGTTGGACCTTTTTAACCAGTTTGGCTACATGAGATGACTGTGTGTAGAAGGAATCTTTGTGCTTTGTTGCAACCTT
>SNQJ01S0084176.1:0-16373 GCA_010110895.2 Picea sitchensis
ATTACATATCATTATCTACAACTCAAGGGTAGAAATATGGGGTATCATGTAGTCATTATGATTCAAATAATATATTTTCAAGTTTCATAGGCAAACTACGACCTACACGTAAAAAGCTACTTGTTCATACTCTATTTTTTTCTTCCATGTAGTATCAACAACTTACAACCAGACTATCTAAAGGAAACCTTGATTGAATTTTATTTCAATTCACAAACTTGCATAGGTTGTTATATGTACTCTACTAGTTTTTGAAGAACAAAAGTAAAACTTTCCCATGGCATTTGCAACAGCTTCTAGGGAAGTAGTGCCCGGAATTGTGGGTACAAATTGGAAAGAATAAACCATAATAAAGTTAAGAGAGTGAATCTATAAAGAGATCAAAAGAGGAAACCAAAACATTCATGCATAAAACATTATGTTGAAAGAATTAAGGGTTTGGGTGAATTATGTGCTTTGTATCCTTTGTAGAATCAAATTTCGTGATGAAATAACCATGGTGTAAGGATGGATATATGTGTATTACTTTAGGAGAGGATTCTAAATTTGAGGTATCCATTATTGTAGATTTGACAACTAAGGCTAGAGTCCATTGAACTTATATATCAAACCATGGCCCTAGTAGAATTATATTTTCTTAGTAACCTCTTGATCAAGGGAAATTACAAGGATCAAATTGAATCTATGAAGGGATCAAAAGAGAGAACCAAAAAATTCATGCATAAAACACTGTGTCGAAAGAACCAAGACTTGGGATGAATTATGTGCTTTGTATCCTCTGAAGAATCAAATCCATGATGAAATAAACATGGTTGTAAGGATGTATATAGGTGTATTATTTTGAATGGCTTCTAGTTTTGAGACATCCATTGTTGTAGTTCTGAGAGCCAATAGAGTCCATTGAACCTATATATCAAACCATGGCCCTAATAGAATTCTATTTTCTTAGTAACCTCTTGATCAAGGGAAAACACAAGGATTTGTGTCACTTTCTCTATAATAAACAACTATTGGACATGGAGTAAGAGGATTCACTAGAAATTGTTGGTTCCACAATATTCTTAAAATATTTCCAAGGCTTAGCATGTGACTTAATTGATTGGGACAAAGATAAAGGTTTTATTTTCACACCCTTAAAAACCTTGCACAAAAATATTTAAATATTGATCACATTGCTCATAGGCATCAAATCGCCTCCATGGGAGAGGCATGATCAATTACCCTAGTCATACTTAGACATTTTCCTACAAATATGTCAATTAACTCTATATATTTACTCTTGGATACCAAGACAATATCAAATTTCACCACATTCAGTCATATCAAAGTTCACTTCCATGCATATTTAAATTCATCGAATGCTTACAAATGCTTGTAAAAAATAATGATATCATCTACATACAATGCTAAGATTAAGAGACTCTCACCCAAAAACTTGATGTAAACACTTGAATTAGTAGGTGATTTTTGCAAAACTTGTCTTTTCAAGTCCTCATCAATCCTATGGTACCAAGTCCTGGAGGATTTCTTCAATATATACAACGGCCCTTGCAACCTACAAATTAATCATTGCCTAGTTTCACATATGCTTCTATATGTTATATTTACTCCTCAAGTTCTCCATTGAGGAACTTTTCCTTTACATCAAGTTGATGCACATGTATATCTTGCACAATAGTGAAGGAAAATAACACCTTATGTGATGACATATGTACCACAAGTGAAAAAAATTCTTGATAGTCAACTCTTGCACCATGAGCATACCCACCAAGCATGTTTCATACCAATTAATTAAACCATTTTAATTATACTTCAATTTGAAAATGCATTTTCAACCAATTACTTTCCTTTAGGGAGTTTATTTGTGAATCACCAAGTTTTTTTTTTAACATTGATTCAAGTTCTTCATACATGGAATTTATCCATTTCCTTACACTAGCACTCTCAAGTGCTCCTTGGATAGTAACATGATCCAAAAATTTACCTGACATCATAGAAAATCATATATTAACTATTGTGGTAGTCTTTGAAATTAGTTGATTTCATGGATATTGGTGACTCGGGATTACATTCTCCGCATTCTTGAGTTCAACATGTTTAGGATGTAACCCTTATACAACCTTAATGGCCTCCTAATCAACAAGTACTTTTTCCACCTATGTATCATATGGGGGTGAATTCTCATAACAATGTTGATGCTTCTAGAAGAACCAACACCAACAAAATCAACTTGAAAACTAAATCCTGAAACAAGTTTCTAAACAACACATTTCCCACTCCTTCACCAACAATGTATTTTCATCAAATATAACAACATTACTCTTCACAAGATTATTTTTCACTAGATCATGGATTTCACCATCATGATATTCAAACATGATGCACTTTACACTTATGTCATCCATCTTCTTTCTCTTTTTATCTAGCATGTGAACATAACCAAGGCATCTAAACACCTTCAATTGAAAAATGTTCAATTACCTCTAATTACATGTCTCATAGGGAGTAATTGACTATAATGCTATATTGGAAAACCTCTCTTGAACATATTCTAACTTTGTCATAACCTTAGCCCAAAATGCATCCGACAAACCAACATTCTTCAACATTCATTGAGCCCTCTCCATGAGTGGTGTATTCTTCCTCTTAGCAACACCATTTTGTCACAATGAATAGGGCATGGTATATTCACTATCAATGCAATTTTGTTTACATATGCCTTAATGATTTAGAGGCATATTAACCACCATTATCACACCTCAACCTCTCCAATAGATTACATGTATATTTTTCAACAAAGGTTCAAAACAACTTGAAACCCTCTATTACTTAGGATTTTTATCTCAAGACATAAACAAAACACTTTATTGAAAATTGTCAATAAAAGTTAGAAAATACTTAGTTCCACTATGTGACAAGGTTGACATTAGTACACATAAATCAATGTGGAAAAGTACCAATTATTATTGGACTCTTTAGACACCTCCATGTGAAAGGAAATCAATGATATTTTCCAAAAACAAATCCATCATTTTCAAATGCAAAACATTAGAGACACTTGCCCCAGATGGGGTGTCACCGTGACAATATGCACATGCACTTGGAGGAGGGTGCCTTAGCCACCTGACAGCTCCAATATCCAAGAGGACGCTCGACGGATGACTCATATCACCTCCTAGGATTGGCTATTAACAATATACATCTCCTAACATGTGAGAAGAGAGGGAATCCAATAAAGAGGGACATCTCGTCGGGGCCATATCTTGCATTGGAGGATGGATAAGAAGAGTGAAGAAGTGGTGGTGTCCTCCAATTTCCCAAAGAGAGTGGTTAAAGCTTCCTCACTCCATAATGCAGATGTGCATAGAGAACTGAATATGAAGGAGGCAACCACGATTTGGGGATGTAGAGTCGAGTGGTATGAAGCAGACTTTGAGTCAATGAGTGATGTCAATCAACCAACCCCTATTCCATTGGTGACAAACCAAGCACACAACTCCTCTCTTGTTGGCTTGGATTACTTACAGGCTGAATAATCTCCCTCAAGCCCCTTTCAAGTCCTACATGAGGAATGGAGCTATGATGACCCCCTGTGCAACTCATGTTCGAAAGAAGATCTCATGCAACTAATATTTGAGGTTCTCAACGAGGTTGTGGACTTAAAATTCTGAATGGAGAAATTTGACCAACACATCTCATTGTCAGTGGCTCTGAATGCTAGTATTGCTCACCATCGTCCTATCTCATCTTTGTCATCCTGAGATGTTATTCATTTGAATGTTCCAATCCCTCTATCGATGAGAAACTAGCCTTCTCCTCATGGTGGACATATTCTGCCTAATGTTTAGTAGTGGTTATTTCTTTCTAGAAAGTTTTTTCTTTAGTTTCACTACTCTAGCTCTTCGTAGAATTGATATTTGATGATAATACTTGTTCTTAGTGAATGTATCCCCTCTAAACAATTGTTGAATTATTTTTTGATCCTACGGGGTTGTTTAAACATTGAACGATGGTTGAGTTGGGTTGGTTTACTTTTATGGCAACCCATGCGACATCAAGTTGTGTGTTTTCATTTGTAGTTTTATAGCAGGTAATATAATACTTTATCACTTACAAAAAATATATATTAGAGACACTTGTATTTCCAAGTCTTCGACCAACATCCCCTTCATCAATATCTCTAATTTATATGCATCGGCATGCCCAATTCAATGATGCCAAAACATTGCATAACCAACTTTTCCAATAGCCTCTAACTAGGCCACTTCTTGCACACTTGCACCTAACTTATGCACATCACCTTTCCTCACCACTTTTATGATCATATTCCCATCACAATCTTCAATCTTACAACCTATTGCATAAATTTCATAGACAATTGGAACCTATAACTTAATCATTATAGCATCTTTCAAGATATTATGAATCTCTTTGAAAGAACCATATGATATTGTTACCAAGATAGTTCCCTTTTCAATAACTTCATGTTGTTCTCCACCTCCAAAAATAAGCATTCTCCTTGCGAGAATGAACTCATATTTCACAAAAGAAGTCCAATTGAAATTCATATGTTGAGTGACACTTGATTCCAAATACCAACATCTAAAAGAAACTCTTATTGTCATTTCCATTGGCATTACCAAAAATCATTGATCTAAAGAGATATAAGCTAAATAATTTTTTTCCTTCTTATGTATAATAAATTTAGAATATTTCTTTTAATGTGCCTTTCTTCATGATAGTGAAATATTTTACCTTATTCTTCTTGTATTTGGAATCTCATTCAAGCAATCTAATTTTTGTTGTTGTCCTTTTCCCTAATTCCTTCCTTTATTCATTGAGAAGAATGTCAAAGAAGAATGGATGTCTACAATCAATCCAATATCCTTCTTCCTTGATTATTCCTTAATAGGTGGAGAATATGCTTCCACATAGGTCATTTATCCATACACCCTAAAACTAGGACAATTCCTCAGAGAAAGTAGACAAGGGTAATCATGGCATTCTCATCAGATATTGGTACACCATATGTAGATAACGCATTCATGAAGTAGATAAATTTAATCGTGTAATATCCCAATATTTATAATTCTTACACCATATGTGGATAACTCATTCATGAAGTAGATAAATTTAATCATGCAATGTCCATGAAGTAGATAAATTTAATCATGCAATGTCCCATTATTAGTCCCTGTCGTAGGCGTAGAGGGAATATAGCGATCAATAAATAGTTGACCTGATATTATATTGTGCATTGACCATAAATATTTCCATATTGTCTATTGTTGGAACAAGGGAAGTGAAGACATCGATTTTAATATAATAAAAAGTATCATGTTTGTCAATATCTGATTGGACAAAGGATTGGAGGTCTTATTGCAGCCTTTGATATTCCCAATGTTAAATAGCTTGACCTGTCCAAAGTATTTGGTAGTATATGGTCTTTTTGAATTATATATTTTATTATGCATTGGTCAACGGTGGATTAATGCTAGCATTAGTTTGAATGTCTCCCTTAGCATTTTCTGCTGGGTAGAATACATTCTCTACCATATTACTATATCTGATTTTTTCTTTATTGTTGCGTGCTTCGAGAGAACAGGCTTACCATGCTGCATATTTTCTTAAATGCTTGCACAGGCCTACGCCCTTCGACGGTCCTGACAGTCTTAATTGTTTACCTACTAGATCTGGTAGTGTTAAATGATTATTGTACAGATGGGTTGCGATACATTTTCGTTCATGGTCGGCATCGGTGCTCGAGTGTTTGATCCTTGTTCGGTGCTTCATTCCATGGTTCTGGTTCTTGTTTGATTCAACTTTGCAAAGTTGAGGTCTTGCAATTGTAGTTTGAGCTCTTCGTGGTTGTTCACTGGTTTGTTGTTTTTCAACTTTGCAAGTTGTTGGACCTGTTATTGCGGTTTGCAGTTTTTGGGCCTGAGCTCTTGTCGTCCTTTGTTGACGGGTAATTTTCCCTGTTATTGTTGTTTTTCAATGGTGTCAATCCCACCATATTTGTCTGTGCTCTTAGTTTCTGTTCCTGGAAAGCACGCGCCTTGTAATGCAGAGGGATTTATGAAAAGTAGTTGGGAGCCATCAGAAGAGGGAACCATCGGGTGGGGTCTGTACGCAGGGTATGCTTTCATTTTGTGGGTGGGAACACTACGTCTACCTATTCTATTTTTGCTGAGTAAAGTTATTGTTTTATTTATTTCTTTGTTTTCTTGTCATCTGTTGTGGGGACTAGGGGGGATTGAAGTTGAAAAGAAGAAGGTTCAAAGATACATATGGGAATTGGTGCCCTGCTTTATTGTTTTTTTCTATTTTGCTACCTTTTATTTTTTTCTCCTTCTTTTCTCTGTTTTCATAGAAAGTGAAACTATGTAGCAAATAGCTTCAAAGTGATAGTTGAAGAGATGAACGCGGTAATAGATGTTGAGTCATACGAAATAGTTGCACGGTCCATTGTACATGACAACATTGACGTGGTTTTGCATAGCAATGCGCTTTTTAGATTAGATGCATTCTTGTATACCATTGGGGATTGCCTTTTTGATACATTTCAGGTTCTATTGCGTTTCCGCTATTCGTCGACCGAGCTGCGCAATGGATTGATAGATTATTTCTTGACCTGTTTTAAAAATGGCGATGTCGAGGATTTGCAGTCCTATGAATACGAACTGGAATTTGATTTTCTTTGGCAGTTGCATGGAATACAAGATGTCACTACATATTTTTCAAAAATGCAGTTGTCTGCATCTCCAGTTCTGCCTCCGCATGAGAGGGGACTTTGGGGAGATACATTTTGTATATGATGGTTATCTAACTGGCTGAATATATCATTTTCCATTTGGTCATTGACAAGAAAAACAAGATATTTGCTATTCAATAAAATTGCATCTGACAATCCATATTGCATCTTGTTCCATGATGTGAATGCCCTCACTGGCCATTATGAACAATTGGTGTACAGAAAAATGCCCATATGCAATATATAAGGTCCTCGTATCTACTTGTTCGTTATTTGCAAAGACCTTCAATCGCAATGCAAAGGGATTTTCATGGCATAGATTTCCATGGTTTATAGCTGGCAACAAACGTTGTGCCTAGCTCTGGAGATAGTCTGTTCAATGCAATTTGTTGTTTGGTACCAGAAAAATTCGATGTTCAGTCGCTGCAACTTTACACTGTATAGTCCTTTTGCAATGCAATTATAGGTGGCAACCAACAAGCTTTTAGGTGATTGCATCAACACCTTTGCCCATATCTCGTAGAAAATATGTCGGTAGTTGGAAGTTGGCAGGAATACCTTGTGAACATGGTGCTTCCATATGAAAAAGGGCGTATGGAGGGTTGCAGATTCTATTTTCAATGGTTGTCTATCATACTCAGGGTTAATATCCAGGTGTGGTTGCCCTTGCCAAATGCCATTGTCCATTCCTGGGTTATTGATTCAAATTGTGATCGAACAATTGACATCCTTTCATTGAAAACAGATACAACACATATCCATTATGAACCTTTGCTTGCACATATCATTAGTTCAGAGTTGACTGTCCATGCCACCCAAATGACATCGAATTTCCATACACGTGGAATTTTTTTTGTGAAAATGAAAGTCCTCCCAGTTGCGATATGGGCATACAGGGCTTGAACAAAAAAAACAAGCGTAAAATTCATGACAGTTGTGATGAGGCCATAGACGGCTTAGACAAAAAACGTAGAGTAAGTTATTACAATTTGAAAAAAATTATTCGTCAAATTCACCTGACTTCTTATAAGGTCATAAAGACCTTGAACAAAAAACGTGAAGTAGTTTCTCAGAAACTAGGTGAAGGTGAAATCCATCCCAGTTGCCACTAGCTCATCCTTCCCTTGGGAAAGAAACGTAGACTAAGTTATCACAACTTGAAAAAGGTCATGCGCGAGAGAAAAAAATACATTGCTACACTTCCTTTTAGAAAGAAACTCACATATGGCAATGTAAAGAAATTTGTTTGTGTAGAACAAAGTATAAACAAGTGTGATTGCATATCCAAGGATGGTGATGCAACTGTACGAGTTCGTGATATACAAGCAACACCATGCAGTAGTAGCAATGAAAACCAGGAAACAATTTCTACGAATACTTCCTTGCGAAAGAAAAATGCAAGACAGAACTACATGAAACAAATTAAAGACACTCCTTCCATTGCATGTGCAATTTGTGAACAATTGAATTTTTCAAAAAACAGTAAGTCTTTCATGCCTGATTTGCAAGTAGAATACCTCCGCTTGACAGCCCAGGATAAACCATTTTCCACTGCGAAATTTTGTCTTCCATGCAAATGATCACTTGAAAATGGAAAATTGCCACAGTTTGCAACCCCTGACCGAATAAGATGTAATACAACACTAGCAGATGTAAGTGCACTTACAAAACTTGAGGAGAGACTTGTGTCTCTGCAAATTGCATTTGCCCAAATCAGACCTTGGGGATATAAACGACCCCAAATGGGCTTAACAGGATCAATTATTAATGTGTCTTTTCAGCTAGATGTTGTGCAAAAAGCATTGCCACAATCTATTAACAATACAATTACAATCGTTGTGGCTCTGGAAAGACGCTTGTGATACAAAAATGCCTATCAGACAGGCAAAATGTGTGTGCATGTTGTTATGAAAGCATTAAAGGAATTATGTTCCAGAGCCCTGTACAAAGTAGAGAACATTTGTATAAATGCCAACTGGAACAGTGTTCTCGCATAAGAACATGGCAACTTTGCATATACTCTTGAAAATCCTAGTGATTTTGATGCAAGTGATGAATCGGACAATGAAACAGCTACTGAAACATTGGTGCTAGATTCACTGATTCACAGTGCATTCGTGACTTGCAAGACAAAATTGTGGAAATTGCACCTACCGAGGGGTAGCGTCCACTTGGAATATTCAAGGACAAATTCGCTGAGGAAATGAGCTTTCCAACACTCTTCTATGGAGATCCACGTGACACTGATATTACAGAATGATTCAGTTATCATAAAATAGTTCGATGGGAGCTGCTACATTGAAGCGGTTGCTTCTCCTGTCACATAACAAATTTGTTTTTCAAGACAATGCGCATAATAATCGAGCAAGTTATGTCTTGCATGTGGGTCTGAATAAGAAAAGGCCAATTACAAGGAAGAAAGTTGTTCGCGAAGGATGTGAAGTACAAAGTTAACCTAGAAAAAATTCTGAAATCTGATATTGGATACATAGATTTCAAAAACATCCACACCGCTCTTGACTATTTGCAACAAAACAAAAAAAATATTTTTGCAATGATCCAGCAATTAGGCCCGCCAACATTTTTCGTCACGTTTACAAGTGCAGAGCACTGCTGGGATCCATTGGTGGCTGTGGTATGTGACCTGCATAAGAACAGGAAACGTAAAAAAGAAATCGATACACTGGAAAATAGCGACATTGACTACCTCATAAGAAAAGACCCAGTGACATGTACTCGCTACTATAGACATAGAATAAATGCTTTGAGACAATTGATATGCCATGATGAAACGTTTTTCGGAAAAATATCGGACTACTTTTTTGTCACTGAATTCCAGAATAGAGGAAATGAACATGACCACGCACTGTTGTGGATAGAGGATGCACCAGTGTATGGAGTCGATCACAATTTAGAGATCGAACAATTTGTGGATAAATACATAACATGCAACACAGATCATTTGGATCAGAACTTGCCAAAGTCCATAGACATTACCATACAAGAAGTTGTAGAAAACGAAAAAAACTCACATTGCAGATACAACTTTCCCATGTCGCCAATGAGAGCTACAAGAATCATAAAGCCAGTTAGTGTAGAGGAAAATGTTGTTGTTAAGAAATCTAAATCCTTGTTCGCATTTCTAGAAGAAGGGGGATTTGACGAAATGATGAGCTTTGATGCCTTCTTGACACAGGTAAATCTTTCAGAAGATGAGTACATCCAACCCATACAATGTACGCTTAGGCAACCAACACTTTTCCTTAAATGAAAACTCTCCCATATTTGGAACAACAATTTCTCCAAGGATATGCCAATTATGTGGAAAGAAAATACAAATGCGCAGTACGTGCTGAATGCATATGCTGCAGCATCATAATGTACCTTGTATATGACAAAGATTGACAAATCTATGACAAGTGCATTCAGAAAAATACGCAAATAACATGAAAGAAGTCATATTGATGCCATACAAATGATATGCACACTTGGCAATACATTGCTTAATCTTCAAAAAATGTATGCTCAACAAGAAGTTCACATTGCACTTTCCTTGCCCCTCACTTTTAGTTCAAGAAAATGTGTCTTCATAAACACATCTCCACTTCAAAAACACACATTTGTCCTTAAACCACCGGTTTTGCTGCAACAAGAGCCCGACAATTTAGAGGACGTGGTATGTCGCTCTATTATTGATTATTACATCCAGTGTCCATCTCCTATTAGGCATATCTGCTTAGCAGAATTCATATCGCATTACAAAATAAATGGTGCACCCATATCAAAAAGAAAAAAACCCTCTGTCATACGGTCTGTCAAATACAACAAACATTGTGACTATGAAAACTATTATAGAGAAAAATTGTTGTTGTACGTTCCATTCAATGAAAACAAAGAGACATTAATGCATAATTTCTGTACATGGGAGGCTGCGTATGTTGCGTCTGAGACTATGGTGCACATCAATGAAGCTAGATTTACCTACAATGTTAATCCAACATGGGGCGATCTAGAGGTTGCACTTAATGACCTATAAAACCCTGGTGATCATGATGACACATTCAAAGACCCAAAAACAACCAGAAATGCTTATGAGTCCTATGACTTACAAGGAGATTTGCCTCGTCCTCCAGCGGCTAGAAGTGAAAAATGTATCAATCTTGGTTTTCAAGTTACAAAACATCCTTTCTTAATTGAAAATAATGAATACCACAGAATAAGACATCTGTTGAATCATGAACAACAAACAATTGTAAAGGATATTGCTCTTAAAAAATGCTTGAACATGAACATTCATGTGCACATGTTCCTTACAGGCGGAGCAAGAACAAGCAAGACATTCACAGCAAAAGCATTGTTCCAAATGCGTATACAAATCTATGATTCAAACAATTCCTCTGATCCTATGAAACCAAAGGGCCTAGTAGTTGCATACATAGGAAAAGTTGCATACAATGCTGGTGGAACAACAGTCCACTCTGCATTTTTAATGCCTTTTAACAAGTCACAGTTTCTTCCACTTAGCAAGGAAATGTTGGATACATTATCTAAGCTTTATGAGGAACTCCAACTTGTCTTTATAGATGAAGCATCTTTGATTGGGAGTCGGTTCTTGTATTCCATTAACAGTCGACTAAGAAGCATAAAACATGTGCAAATGAAATACTTTGGAAACATTGACATGATATTCTGTGGAGATATTTACCAGGCACAACCCATCCAAGATTCTTTGATATTTGAACAACCCACGGTCAACATGGAAACAGTCACCCATGACTTCTGGAGATACAATATTAAATGCTTTGAGTTACATACTACAATGCCCCAAACAGATGAAACATTCATTGCAATTCTGAATAGAATGCGTACCAATAGCCAAACACATGATGACTTGACCCATATCAATTTGAAATGCTTACGAGTTGTACCAACAGACCCAACATCCCCTTACATGTTCTACAAAAATAAGGATGTTGCAAACCATAATAGCCACATGCTCTCCCTGATGCCTGGCGATGATATCATCATCAATTCCATTGCCCTGGAAGAAGACAACCATGGAAACGTGCCACGGCATGAACATTCAGTCACTTTATCTTTGCATCTTGTCCTCAAATTAGAAATGTTGGTTGAAATATATGCCTGCAACTATGATTCACAGGATGGGTTGGTGAATGGTGCAGATGGAATACTCAAAGGCTATACCAAGACAGAAAAAGTGGATTTCCTTTGGATTAAGTTCCATGAACCAGATATAGGCAAGTGACAAGCAAGCAAGTTGTATTATCTATATAATTCAAATACTGGAAGCGATTGGACACCTATTTTGCGAATATCGAAGCCAGTATCAACATCAGCAAAGACAGGTCAACTGAAGATTCAAAAACAGTTTCCGATTAAATTTGCATGTGCACGTACAGTCCATAGATCACAAGGACTAACACTTGATAAAGTTGCTTTTCAGTCTGTTGGAATTCGGATACATGGATTTGTCTACACAACACTGTCCCATGTTAGAAGCATAGAGTCCTTGTATTTAGTAAGTCCTCTCACAAAAGATAACTTCAAAGTGAAATAAAAAGTTGATATTGAAATGGAACGACTGAGGACCACATCAAAATGGAAACTACATTATGATTACCAATCCATACAAACAAATTCATCTGTATCAATTCTCTCACTTAACACACGCATCTTAAATGCACAAATGGATGATATACTGAATGACTATGATATAATGCAATCCGATATTTTGTGCTTGCAAGAAACACACATGGCATTATGCATGCAGAACAAACAATTCCCAAATCACAATTTCATATCAAGTTACATTACACATGGGGTCATGATACTGGTGAAAAAACATCTACCAATTTTGGATCATATACATATCGAAGAAAACAATGTTGAGTTGGTGCTTGCAAAAAAAAATTCTCATGAAACAAAAGTTGCAATACTGAATATGTATGTTGCTCCCCATGCAACATTCTCCAACATAGTACATGTTATTTCCAATGCATTGACCCATTTCCATCTAAACGGACCCATTGTACTTGTAGGAGATTTCAATATCGAAATGCTACAAAATACTGGCAGAACAAAATAATTGGAAAACTACATGTGCAAATACAGTCTCCGCTTTCTTATGAACAACACAGTCCATCTCCAAAATGCACTAATTGACCATGTTTGGTCCAATGTGCCCATTCCTCAATACAATATGTTTGTCTTAGACACATATTGGTCTGATCACGATACAATTGGTATTGCACTTGAATTATGACATATACATCAAAGTTATTGCAAACTCATATTTGTATGTTTCAAAGCATATCTGTATCTCTGATTTGTACACACATCGCTCTAGACGGTGTTCTACTCGAATTATAAAATTTACATTGTACAGGGAAAAAAAAAGAAGGTACATCCTCCCAAAAACTATTTCTGACTCTATTCGACGTATTTTTTTTTATTTTTTATATGTACATAGCAGTTGTCTTTTTCTTAACATATGAACTTATGTTCATATCCATTTTGCTTTGTACTTTTGTTCATAGAAACAGACAGGAAAAGAAGAGGACGAAAAGAAMTCCTACCCACACACGTAGACCAAACCATGCAAAGGTGCACCCTTTTCCTGCCCGTGTTCCACAGTAAACAGTTTTTCGTTTACTTTCTCTGTGTTTGTCAAACTTATTTGCAGCTATGTTTTTTTTGGTTTTTTTTGTTTTGTGCATAGAGGCAACTACCTTGCACAACTGCCATCCAACAGATGCAATGTTGGGTTTGCCACCCCGCAAGTCCACTTGTGAAATTCTATATCACCCAACCATAACGGCTATTTGCAGGACATGAAACATTAGAGGCATATTGTGCAGCTCACAAGTGCATGATCCAAATAATGGCGTCTAAAATCTCAGCCACACCACAAGTCCTCCTATAAAATTGTATATCGTGGAACTATATGTGCTATTTGTAGAACACGGAACAATAGAAGACTTTTTTGACCCTTCCCGCCTGAGAACCCGCAAGTATGGAATGCGATATGGGTACATGGTGTATAAAATCTAATGTCGATACTTAATAAAGGTACATATCTAATTTTTCCTCATTTCTACACACACCAATCTGGTAACCACGGAGTTGGTGTTGCACATGAATTATGAAATATGCACTGGGAGTCAGACGGAGCCAAGTCTGCGATCCAAATAAGTGGCTAAGTATGGAATAATGGATCTGTGCATATTTGATATGTATTTCTCATTTCTGGGATCCCGCCAGCCCCGGAGTAGAATGTTGAGCCAGCCAAAATGCAAACTCGCTTGTCAAATTATTGTCATAAGATATTTGTAAGTAACCTAGCAATAGAGCCCCGTTTTTTACCCCGCCAGCCCAAGAACCCGCGATCCAGAAACTGTCAATGGTCTATAAAATATGAGCCAACCCGCAATTCCCCTTGGCTATTTGTATATCGCGGAACTGTGTGTGCTATTTGTAGAACACCAAACAATAGAGGCATTTTTTTGAGCCCGCCCGTCTGAGGACCCGCCATCCCGAAAGTGGCAATGTATGGAATGGCATCCGTACATTGCTTCGCTAAGAAATTCTTACTCATGCAGCGTCAGCATTGTAAACTCATCAGTTTCATTATGCACTTTCACACTTGGCCATTCCTTCCTTGCTTGCTCTTCCTCATGCCCATCACCTTCGCATATCTGCATAATAAGAAATAGTGTTTATATATATATATATGTCTTGTTTCTAAATCTTTAATGCTAACAGGTCATCGTACATGCACCGTCTAAGCTGTCATTGATGCGCGCAAGGCTTGAGAAGTTATGCCATCAATGCAATTTATGTGAAGGCTTTTCTTATCCCTTCCCAGTCTTAATTTCAAATGCCATGGAATGTCATCCGCACGCCTCCAGCTTGCTTCCTTCCGGAAACCTCCAATCTCTTCCAAGTCTTAATTTGAAATACCATGGAATGTCATTCACACGCCGCCACCTTGGTTCGTTCATGAAACCTTCACTCCTTAAATGTTCTTCGTCGTAACTGCCACCTTCACACTTCTAACTATGCAATAATTAAGCTTTACTTCTAACAGTTAATCATACAACACGCATAGATATTTCCATTAATGAGGATATTTTCCATTTGCACGCATGGAAGCAATGTTTCCGGGGGATTATATTTCCCCCTCCAGTTCTTCATTTCAAGCAACATATGGAGCAAATCAATGTTTCAACAAAGTACTGGCACCAGCTCTACAACAGTTTTGTAGAAATACAGTGAACATCTTCCTCACGACCTTCCCATGCAGAAGAAGGGAAAAAGAATTGTAGGGGAGGCGGAGCAGCCCGAAACTTACAGTGAAAACATGGATCTTGATGTTGATCTGGAAAGCATATTCTGCAACCTTGATCATTCCGCAGACAGAATTCATCCTACCTRCTCAATGGACATGGTTGATACCCTAATTTTTTACGAAGATGAATCCTTCATATTCCAGAATGTTGTTTTTGAATCCGAATCAAAAAAATTAATCATTGAAAAAAAAGATGTAAGTAATAGCCAGCGAATACATCGTTCAGAACTTCACCTTGCCAATATGAAGGCATCCAAAATCTCTCAACTTCACATGGAAACCAGAGATTCTCTTCATGGTTCTGTTGGACTCATTGAAGCCGAAAATGCCAGACTAAAGAACCGCATTAAGTAATTAGAGGAAGTTGTGTTTCCTATGCCATTGCTTCACAGTTCTTTGTGAATAACAATGCCTGCTACTACGTGCACTCCTGCAACAAATCTAAAAGGGTCCTCTAGTTTCCTTGCATCTTGTAGAGGATATGTTGAGAAAAATATCAACAAAAGAATGGAACTAATTATGAAGGCCTCGGAAACATCACAGAATATGGATTCCCTGGGCAGCAGGGCACATAACTTGCTCCTACTTTTGCAGACAGATTTTAAAAAATGAAGAAAGTTTCTATGTGCACATGGTCATCCCTTTTGCCTTTCATGTCAACAACATGGCAGAGACCAAAAGAAGACAACATGATCTCCCTTCCAATAAACGGCTCACTCAACTAGAAGCATGCTGGAAAGAGAAAGTGAAAAATTTGTATGTCATCTTCCAGTCATGTGAGCAAGAAATATCAAAGAAAGAAACATTATTGACAAAGCTCACCAAAATAGACTTAGCAGGAAACACAAATGGCTTCCAAGACCCCAGCTTAATCCTTAACTCGCTGGCATCAACCAAGCAAGCTTTCGATAAACAAGTTGATAATTTGAAAGCCTTGTCTTTAGAAAAATTTTACAGCATTATTGAATATCATGCACAAGAGGTGCACAACTGGCTAGTCCGATATTCTGTGTAAAATGCAGACATCAATGAAACTCTGTGCAAACTTTCAATTGATCTAAGCGAATTAGAAAATGAAGTTTTCAACATTCAAATCTGCTATGACATCAACGTCGCCCCTTTGAGAAACTATATTGAAGAGAACTTGAAGTGGGTCATTGCCCAAATCCAATAGGGAAATGCATAGTTCTTTCTTTGTCAATTCAGTTATTCCAACTTCTCTGAGTAGAAATCTATAGCCAAAAAATGATC
>SNQJ01S0084176.1:17687-36477 GCA_010110895.2 Picea sitchensis
ATCATGGCATATCAATTGTCTCAAAGCATTTATTCTATGTCTATAGTAGCGAGTACATGTCACTGGGTCTTTTCTTATGAGGTAGTCAATGTCGCTATTTTCCAGTGTATCGATTTCTTTTTTACGTTTCCTGTTCTTATGCAGGTCACATACCACAGCCACCAATGGATCCCAGCAGTGCTCTGCACTTGTAAACGTGACGAAAAATGTTGGCGGGCCTAATTGCTGGATCATTGCAAAAATATTTTTTTTGTTTTGTTGCAAATAGTCAAGAGCGGTGTGGATGTTTTTGAAATCTATGTATCCAATATCAGATTTCAGAATTTTTTCTAGGTTAACTTTGTACTTCACATCCTTCGCGAACAACTTTCTTCCTTGTAATTGGCCTTTTCTTATTCAGACCCACATGCAAGACATAACTTGCTCGATTATTATGCGCATTGTCTTGAAAAACAAATTTGTTATGTGACAGGAGAAGCAACCGCTTCAATGTAGCAGCTCCCATCGAACTATTTTATGATAACTGAATCATTCTGTAATATCAGTGTCACGTGGATCTCCATAGAAGAGTGTTGGAAAGCTCATTTCCTCAGCGAATTTGTCCTTGAATATTCCAAGTGGACGCTACCCCTCGGTAGGTGCAATTTCCACAATTTTGTCTTGCAAGTCACGAATGCACTGTGAATCAGTGAATCTAGCACCAATGTTTCAGTAGCTGTTTCATTGTCCGATTCATCACTTGCATCAAAATCACTAGGATTTTCAAGAGTATATGCAAAGTTGCCATGTTCTTATGCGAGAACACTGTTCCAGTTGGCATTTATACAAATGTTCTCTACTTTGTACAGGGCTCTGGAACATAATTCCTTTAATGCTTTCATAACAACATGCACACACATTTTGCCTGTCTGATAGGCATTTTTGTATCACAAGCGTCTTTCCAGAGCCACAACGATTGTAATTGTATTGTTAATAGATTGTGGCAATGCTTTTTGCACAACATCTAGCTGAAAAGACACATTAATAATTGATCCTGTTAAGCCCATTTGGGGTCGTTTATATCCCCAAGGTCTGATTTGGGCAAATGCAATTTGCAGAGACACAAGTCTCTCCTCAAGTTTTGTAAGTGCACTTACATCTGCTAGTGTTGTATTACATCTTATTCGGTCAGGGGTTGCAAACTGTGGCAATTTTCCATTTTCAAGTGATCATTTGCATGGAAGACAAAATTTCGCAGTGGAAAATGGTTTATCCTGGGCTGTCAAGCGGAGGTATTCTACTTGCAAATCAGGCATGAAAGACTTACTGTTTTTTGAAAAATTCAATTGTTCACAAATTGCACATGCAATGGAAGGAGTGTCTTTAATTTGTTTCATGTAGTTCTGTCTTGCATTTTTCTTTCGCAAGGAAGTATTCGTAGAAATTGTTTCCTGGTTTTCATTGCTACTACTGCATGGTGTTGCTTGTATATCACGAACTCGTACAGTTGCATCACCATCCTTGGATATGCAATCACACTTGTTTATACTTTGTTCTACACAAACAAATTTCTTTACATTGCCATATGTGAGTTTCTTTCTAAAAGGAAGTGTAGCAATGTATTTTTTTCTCTCGCGCATGACCTTTTTCAAGTTGTGATAACTTAGTCTACGTTTCTTTCCCAAGGGAAGGATGAGCTAGTGGCAACTGGGATGGATTTCACCTTCACCTAGTTTCTGAGAAACTACTTCACGTTTTTTGTTCAAGGTCTTTATGACCTTATAAGAAGTCAGGTGAATTTGACGAATAATTTTTTTCAAATTGTAATAACTTACTCTACGTTTTTTGTCTAAGCCGTCTATGGCCTCATCACAACTGTCATGAATTTTACGCTTGTTTTTTTTGTTCAAGCCCTGTATGCCCATATCGCAACTGGGAGGACTTTCATTTTCACAAAAAAAATTCCACGTGTATGGAAATTCGATGTCATTTGGGTGGCATGGACAGTCAACTCTGAACTAATGATATGTGCAAGCAAAGGTTCATAATGGATATGTGTTGTATCTGTTTTCAATGAAAGGATGTCAATTGTTCGATCACAATTTGAATCAATAACCCAGGAATGGACAATGGCATTTGGCAAGGGCAACCACACCTGGATATTAACCCTGAGTATGATAGACAACCATTGAAAATAGAATCTGCAACCCTCCATACGCCCTTTTTCATATGGAAGCACCATGTTCACAAGGTATTCCTGCCAACTTCCAACTACCGACATATTTTCTACGAGATATGGGCAAAGGTGTTGATGCAATCACCTAAAAGCTTGTTGGTTGCCACCTATAATTGCATTGCAAAAGGACTATACAGTGTAAAGTTGCAGCGACTGAACATCGAATTTTTCTGGTACCAAACAACAAATTGCATTGAACAGACTATCTCCAGAGCTAGGCACAACGTTTGTTGCCAGCTATAAACCATGGAAATCTATGCCATGAAAATCCCTTTGCATTGCGATTGAAGGTCTTTGCAAATAACGAACAAGTAGATACGAGGACCTTATATATTGCATATGGGCATTTTTCTGTACACCAATTGTTCATAATGGCCAGTGAGGGCATTCACATCATGGAACAAGATGCAATATGGATTGTCAGATGCAATTTTATTGAATAGCAAATATCTTGTTTTTCTTGTCAATGACCAAATGGAAAATGATATATTCAGCCAGTTAGATAACCATCATATACAAAATGTATCTCCCCAAAGTCCCCTCTCATGCAGAGGCAGAACTGGAGATGCAGACAACTGCATTTTTGAAAAATATGTAGTGACATCTTGTATTCCATGCAACTGCCGAAGAAAATCAAATTCCAGTTCGTATTCATAGGACTGCAAATCCTCGACATCGCCATTTTTAAAACAGGTCAAGAAATAATCTATCAATCCATTGCGCAGCTCGGTCGACGAATAGCGGAAACGCAATAGAACCTGAAATGTATCAAAAAGGCAATCCCCAATGGTATACAAGAATGCATCTAATCTAAAAAGCGCATTGCTATGCAAAACCACGTCAATGTTGTCATGTACAATGGACCGTGCAACTATTTCGTATGACTCAACATCTATTACCGCGTTCATCTCTTCAACTATCACTTTGAAGCTATTTGCTACATAGTTTCACTTTCTATGAAAACAGAGAAAAGAAGGAGAAAAAAATAAAAGGTAGCAAAATAGAAAAAAACAATAAAGCAGGGCACCAATTCCCATATGTATCTTTGAACCTTCTTCTTTTCAACTTCAATCCCCCCTAGTCCCCACAACAGATGACAAGAAAACAAAGAAATAAATAAAACAATAACTTTACTCAGCAAAAATAGAATAGGTAGACGTAGTGTTCCCACCCACAAAATGAAAGCATACCCTGCGTACAGACCCCACCCGATGGTTCCCTCTTCTGATGGCTCCCAACTACTTTTCATAAATCCCTCTGCATTACAAGGCGCGTGCTTTCCAGGAACAGAAACTAAGAGCACAGACAAATATGGTGGGATTGACACCATTGAAAAACAACAATAACAGGGAAAATTACCCGTCAACAAAGGACGACAAGAGCTCAGGCCCAAAAACTGCAAACCGCAATAACAGGTCCAACAACTTGCAAAGTTGAAAAACAACAAACCAGTGAACAACCACGAAGAGCTCAAACTACAATTGCAAGACCTCAACTTTGCAAAGTTGAATCAAACAAGAACCAGAACCATGGAATGAAGCACCGAACAAGGATCAAACACTCGAGCACCGATGCCGACCATGAACGAAAATGTATCGCAACCCATCTGTACAATAATCATTTAACACTACCAGATCTAGTAGGTAAACAATTAAGACTGTCAGGACCGTCGAAGGGCGTAGGCCTGTGCAAGCATTTAAGAAAATATGCAGCATGGTAAGCCTGTTCTCTCGAAGCACGCAACAATAAAGAAAAAATCAGATATAGTAATATGGTAGAGAATGTATTCTACCCAGCAGAAAATGCTAAGGGAGACATTCAAACTAATGCTAGCATTAATCCACCGTTGACCAATGCATAATAAAATATATAATTCAAAAAGACCATATACTACCAAATACTTTGGACAGGTCAAGCTATTTAACATTGGGAATATCAAAGGCTGCAATAAGACCTCCAATCCTTTGTCCAATCAGATATTGACAAACATGATACTTTTTATTATATTAAAATCGATGTCTTCACTTCCCTTGTTCCAACAATAGACAATATGGAAATATTTATGGTCAATGCACAATATAATATCAGGTCAACTATTTATTGATCGCTATATTCCCTCTACGCCTACGACAGGGACTAATAATGGGACATTGCATGATTAAATTTATCTACTTCATGGACATTGCATGATTAAATTTATCTACTTCATGAATGAGTTATCCACATATGGTGTAAGAATTATAAATATTGGGATATTACACGATTAAATTTATCTACTTCATGAATGCGTTATCTACATATGGTGTACCAATATCTGATGAGAATGCCATGATTACCCTTGTCTACTTTCTCTGAGGAATTGTCCTAGTTTTAGGGTGTATGGATAAATGACCTATGTGGAAGCATATTCTCCACCTATTAAGGAATAATCAAGGAAGAAGGATATTGGATTGATTGTAGACATCCATTCTTCTTTGACATTCTTCTCAATGAATAAAGGAAGGAATTAGGGAAAAGGACAACAACAAAAATTAGATTGCTTGAATGAGATTCCAAATACAAGAAGAATAAGGTAAAATATTTCACTATCATGAAGAAAGGCACATTAAAAGAAATATTCTAAATTTATTATACATAAGAAGGAAAAAAATTATTTAGCTTATATCTCTTTAGATCAATGATTTTTGGTAATGCCAATGGAAATGACAATAAGAGTTTCTTTTAGATGTTGGTATTTGGAATCAAGTGTCACTCAACATATGAATTTCAATTGGACTTCTTTTGTGAAATATGAGTTCATTCTCGCAAGGAGAATGCTTATTTTTGGAGGTGGAGAACAACATGAAGTTATTGAAAAGGGAACTATCTTGGTAACAATATCATATGGTTCTTTCAAAGAGATTCATAATATCTTGAAAGATGCTATAATGATTAAGTTATAGGTTCCAATTGTCTATGAAATTTATGCAATAGGTTGTAAGATTGAAGATTGTGATGGGAATATGATCATAAAAGTGGTGAGGAAAGGTGATGTGCATAAGTTAGGTGCAAGTGTGCAAGAAGTGGCCTAGTTAGAGGCTATTGGAAAAGTTGGTTATGCAATGTTTTGGCATCATTGAATTGGGCATGCCGATGCATATAAATTAGAGATATTGATGAAGGGGATGTTGGTCGAAGACTTGGAAATACAAGTGTCTCTAATATATATTTTTTGTAAGTGATAAAGTATTATATTACCTGCTATAAAACTACAAATGAAAACACACAACTTGATGTCGCATGGGTTGCCATAAAAGTAAACCAACCCAACTCAACCATCGTTCAATGTTTAAACAACCCCGTAGGATCAAAAAATAATTCAACAATTGTTTAGAGGGGATACATTCACTAAGAACAAGTATTATCATCAAATATCAATTCTACGAAGAGCTAGAGTAGTGAAACTAAAGAAAAAACTTTCTAGAAAGAAATAACCACTACTAAACATTAGGCAGAATATGTCCACCATGAGGAGAAGGCTAGTTTCTCATCGATAGAGGGATTGGAACATTCAAATGAATAACATCTCAGGATGACAAAGATGAGATAGGACGATGGTGAGCAATACTAGCATTCAGAGCCACTGACAATGAGATGTGTTGGTCAAATTTCTCCATTCAGAATTTTAAGTCCACAACCTCGTTGAGAACCTCAAATATTAGTTGCATGAGATCTTCTTTCGAACATGAGTTGCACAGGGGGTCATCATAGCTCCATTCCTCATGTAGGACTTGAAAGGGGCTTGAGGGAGATTATTCAGCCTGTAAGTAATCCAAGCCAACAAGAGAGGAGTTGTGTGCTTGGTTTGTCACCAATGGAATAGGGGTTGGTTGATTGACATCACTCATTGACTCAAAGTCTGCTTCATACCACTCGACTCTACATCCCCAAATCGTGGTTGCCTCCTTCATATTCAGTTCTCTATGCACATCTGCATTATGGAGTGAGGAAGCTTTAACCACTCTCTTTGGGAAATTGGAGGACACCACCACTTCTTCACTCTTCTTATCCATCCTCCAATGCAAGATATGGCCCCGACGAGATGTCCCTCTTTATTGGATTCCCTCTCTTCTCACATGTTAGGAGATGTATATTGTTAATAGCCAATCCTAGGAGGTGATATGAGTCATCCGTCGAGCGTCCTCTTGGATATTGGAGCTGTCAGGTGGCTAAGGCACCCTCCTCCAAGTGCATGTGCATATTGTCACGGTGACACCCCATCTGGGGCAAGTGTCTCTAATGTTTTGCATTTGAAAATGATGGATTTGTTTTTGGAAAATATCATTGATTTCCTTTCACATGGAGGTGTCTAAAGAGTCCAATAATAATTGGTACTTTTCCACATTGATTTATGTGTACTAATGTCAACCTTGTCACATAGTGGAACTAAGTATTTTCTAACTTTTATTGACAATTTTCAATAAAGTGTTTTGTTTATGTCTTGAGATAAAAATCCTAAGTAATAGAGGGTTTCAAGTTGTTTTGAACCTTTGTTGAAAAATATACATGTAATCTATTGGAGAGGTTGAGGTGTGATAATGGTGGTTAATATGCCTCTAAATCATTAAGGCATATGTAAACAAAATTGCATTGATAGTGAATATACCATGCCCTATTCATTGTGACAAAATGGTGTTGCTAAGAGGAAGAATACACCACTCATGGAGAGGGCTCAATGAATGTTGAAGAATGTTGGTTTGTCGGATGCATTTTGGGCTAAGGTTATGACAAAGTTAGAATATGTTCAAGAGAGGTTTTCCAATATAGCATTATAGTCAATTACTCCCTATGAGACATGTAATTAGAGGTAATTGAACATTTTTCAATTGAAGGTGTTTAGATGCCTTGGTTATGTTCACATGCTAGATAAAAAGAGAAAGAAGATGGATGACATAAGTGTAAAGTGCATCATGTTTGAATATCATGATGGTGAAATCCATGATCTAGTGAAAAATAATCTTGTGAAGAGTAATGTTGTTATATTTGATGAAAATACATTGTTGGTGAAGGAGTGGGAAATGTGTTGTTTAGAAACTTGTTTCAGGATTTAGTTTTCAAGTTGATTTTGTTGGTGTTGGTTCTTCTAGAAGCATCAACATTGTTATGAGAATTCACCCCCATATGATACATAGGTGGAAAAAGTACTTGTTGATTAGGAGGCCATTAAGGTTGTATAAGGGTTACATCCTAAACATGTTGAACTCAAGAATGCGGAGAATGTAATCCCGAGTCACCAATATCCATGAAATCAACTAATTTCAAAGACTACCACAATAGTTAATATATGATTTTCTATGATGTCAGGTAAATTTTTGGATCATGTTACTATCCAAGGAGCACTTGAGAGTGCTAGTGTAAGGAAATGGATAAATTCCATGTATGAAGAACTTGAATCAATGTTAAAAAAAAAACTTGGTGATTCACAAATAAACTCCCTAAAGGAAAGTAATTGGTTGAAAATGCATTTTCAAATTGAAGTATAATTAAAATGGTTTAATTAATTGGTATGAAACATGCTTGGTGGGTATGCTCATGGTGCAAGAGTTGACTATCAAGAATTTTTTTCACTTGTGGTACATATGTCATCACATAAGGTGTTATTTTCCTTCACTATTGTGCAAGATATACATGTGCATCAACTTGATGTAAAGGAAAAGTTCCTCAATGGAGAACTTGAGGAGTAAATATAACATATAGAAGCATATGTGAAACTAGGCAATGATTAATTTGTAGGTTGCAAGGGCCGTTGTATATATTGAAGAAATCCTCCAGGACTTGGTACCATAGGATTGATGAGGACTTGAAAAGACAAGTTTTGCAAAAATCACCTACTAATTCAAGTGTTTACATCAAGTTTTTGGGTGAGAGTCTCTTAATCTTAGCATTGTATGTAGATGATATCATTATTTTTTACAAGCATTTGTAAGCATTCGATGAATTTAAATATGCATGGAAGTGAACTTTGATATGACTGAATGTGGTGAAATTTGATATTGTCTTGGTATCCAAGAGTAAATATATAGAGTTAATTGACATATTTGTAGGAAAATGTCTAAGTATGACTAGGGTAATTGATCATGCCTCTCCCATGGAGGCGATTTGATGCCTATGAGCAATGTGATCAATATTTAAATATTTTTGTGCAAGGTTTTTAAGGGTGTGAAAATAAAACCTTTATCTTTGTCCCAATCAATTAAGTCACATGCTAAGCCTTGGAAATATTTTAAGAATATTGTGGAACCAACAATTTCTAGTGAATCCTCTTACTCCATGTCCAATAGTTGTTTATTATAGAGAAAGTGACACAAATCCTTGTGTTTTCCCTTGATCAAGAGGTTACTAAGAAAATAGAATTCTATTAGGGCCATGGTTTGATATATAGGTTCAATGGACTCTATTGGCTCTCAGAACTACAACAATGGATGTCTCAAAACTAGAAGCCATTCAAAATAATACACCTATATACATCCTTACAACCATGTTTATTTCATCATGGATTTGATTCTTCAGAGGATACAAAGCACATAATTCATCCCAAGTCTTGGTTCTTTCGACACAGTGTTTTATGCATGAATTTTTTGGTTCTCTCTTTTGATCCCTTCATAGATTCAATTTGATCCTTGTAATTTCCCTTGATCAAGAGGTTACTAAGAAAATATAATTCTACTAGGGCCATGGTTTGATATATAAGTTCAATGGACTCTAGCCTTAGTTGTCAAATCTACAATAATGGATACCTCAAATTTAGAATCCTCTCCTAAAGTAATACACATATATCCATCCTTACACCATGGTTATTTCATCACGAAATTTGATTCTACAAAGGATACAAAGCACATAATTCACCCAAACCCTTAATTCTTTCAACATAATGTTTTATGCATGAATGTTTTGGTTTCCTCTTTTGATCTCTTTATAGATTCACTCTCTTAACTTTATTATGGTTTATTCTTTCCAATTTGTACCCACAATTCYGGGCACTACTTCCCTAGAAGCTGTTGCAAATGCCATGGGAAAGTTTTACTTTTGTTCTTCAAAAACTAGTAGAGTACATATAACAACCTATGCAAGTTTGTGAATTGAAATAAAATTCAATCAAGGTTTCCTTTAGATAGTCTGGTTGTAAGTTGTTGATACTACATGGAAGAAAAAAATAGAGTATGAACAAGTAGCTTTTTACGTGTAGGTCGTAGTTTGCCTATGAAACTTGAAAATATATTATTTGAATCATAATGACTACATGATACCCCATATTTCTACCCTTGAGTTGTAGATAATGATATGTAATGATTTGTATAGATGGATAATTGATTGGGTGTTAGGCTATGTATAAAAAAATGCCATGATGTAACTTGGAACCTATCCCGTATCTAATCCTAGTGTAGAGATTAATGCCCCCACAAGTGAATGGTTAGATACTTGGGCTTTATTACTTTTTTCCTATGTAATCGATATTAATGACATCACTTTGATCTAACTAAATGAAAAACAAGTTAAATTTCATGGTTGCTATGAGCATGAGGGGATATGATGAGAAGAGAGGGAAATAAAAAGTGAGTAGAAAGAAAAAATAGTGTTTTTTCCCAGTGTCATCATGAGAACTCCCCACTCATCATGAGCATGTGTCTCAATAAAATGGACATTAAGGGATTATCTTGAAAATGCATGTCTTAGGCCAGCTTGGATACATATTCCATGATTTTAACTTTGCGAAGGTTCTTCTTTTTCAACATTTGTATTCTTCCATTTATTTTTCTTTCTTCCTCATATCTTGTTGCT
Organism: Picea sitchensis; assembly: GCA_010110895.2. Taxonomy (NCBI): domain Eukaryota; kingdom Viridiplantae; phylum Streptophyta; class Pinopsida; order Pinales; family Pinaceae; genus Picea; species Picea sitchensis. The sequence goes on from SNQJ01S0084176.1 coordinate 27,721, forward strand.
CCGTTGGTTTCTCTCTGGGATGAGCCTTGTTACTTTAGTAATGTTGCTCAACATTTTCTCATTATTATTACGAGATAATTTATGTTATACTTTTGAATTGATATAATTATCATTATGATTAAGAGTCTTATAATGTTGTTTCTATAGAGATATTGTTGGTTGTAATGAATTCTGGATAATGATAAGTATATATGTGTTGGGATTTTTATCACTATTTGATTATGGGAATTCATATTGTTGTTGTGAGGTGTTTCTATATTGTTGTTGTGAGGTGTTTCTATATTGTTGTTGTGAGGTATTTCTATATTCAATTGTTGATCACGTGGTAATTACATAGTTGTTAAGCTTGTCAATGATGTTCTACTAGAAGGATTGTTGATTATTAAGGCATATAATCATTTCGTTATTAAAAGTGTTGCTTGTACCAAGGATTGATCACTTATGTATATTGATTTAACATTGAAGTTTCACTAATTTAATCTATTAATATAATCATGGTTATAATTATTGTTGATTTAGATCACAAGACATAATTTTAGGGTTGTTTTTGAGAGAAAGTTTCGTTAAAAACACTTTTACTCTTGTCACCTCATAATCCATCTTAAGAACAATGTCCACGATGAATTCCTATGAATAAAAGATAATCAATTTTACATAAATAATTTACATAAACACACTTTGACATAGATTAATATTCTATTTTCTTATATACTTTTATTGATTATTATTTAAATAATATTCTAGTCATATACATATAAATATTTCTTATTCATATTATATGAATGATTTAATATAAATATTTATCCTTCATATTCTATGCACAATCTAATTGAGATAATATTGTTGATTAGATAAATTGCATATGTGAGTCAATATGGTATATATACTTTACTTTTTTCGTTAGAATCATTTTAGAAATATGAAGGGGTTAGTTGAGAGATCTAGTTAGAGATTCAATGGAAATTTTTTATGAGTTGGTGCCTTGCTGGTCACGGTCACGGTCACCGGTCAAGTATACCGCAAATTGCCGTTAAAGCATTATTTGACCAGTGAGGCCTTTATGGGTAAAGGAATTATCAAATGGATGTGTTGAGAAATGAGCTATGTACATAATGGCATTTATGGTCTTACAGAGAGGTTTTTTTTTTTAAAGTACCATGGAATAAATTCGAGAAATCCATGTAATGAAAAAGGTTAGGATATTAAGAAAATGAAAAGAAGAGAATCAACCACAAGTATATGTATTTTTTTTATAAAAAAAATGAAATGAATATGTTCATCAATATGCTGAAAATGTAAGTGGAAAAATTGATTGGTATCATTTTGGGTGTAAAAGAATTTAATTAAAATAAAATCATTAAAAATAATATATATATATATATAAATATTTAAAATAATATGATAAATTAGATCACATACAATGTATACCAAATTAGAATAGAGCATAATTTGCAAAATGATAATAAAGATTATTTGCATAATAAATCCTTATATATTTATAAAGTTTCCATGAAATAATTCAAGTACATTTATTTATCCGACTCATATGTTTATCTCTCCAATAATAATTATATTTATCTTAATTTATATATTTTCTCATTCATTGCACATGTGTGTTTCATATTAGGTGGAACTCTATTATGTATACATTTGACCTCAATACATATATATGCAATCTCATATATATTTTCATAGGTCATATATACACATTTTTCTTTTTTGAAAAGTCTTGTTCTCAAAACTTTGTAGTTAATGGTTTTGACTGTGATGAAATCAAGTAATATGATTTCTTTATATTCCTATCCTTTTATTGTTGTTGGTGATTATCCATTCATCCAAATTCAATTCATTTTGGTTTTAATTCTTGATAGCTTGTTATCGCATATATTTCTTTCCTTTGATTCCACATGTGGCTATTGCAACTTCTCCAATTTGTTGTAGTTGTTGGTCTCTGGTATATTTTGTCGAATAATGGTTCTTTGATCCCATGTTCCATGAATAATGTTGATTCTTCCATCTTCTTCCTTGGTAATAAAGATGTTGGTATATACCTTATATTTCATGTCTCGTTTTTTAGTGATGAAGACGTTGATAATGTTCCACTTTGAAGGTTGGCTTTCATATTCCATCCCTTTATCCTCATTTTTTTTTTTTATTACAATGACAAAGAGATAATAGAGACAACTTACACAATAACTCTTTATACATTATGAGAACCTCATCAATAATTATAGGGTGTCAACTATCATCTCCATTTCCAAATCTATTTGGCAGGGACTAAGCTGCCATGGAGCCCTTGTTACATATACACTTAACTCCATTATATATACATTCAACCACATATATACCCAAAAAAAATCATAACGTATCATTCTATTTTATGAAGAAATTATTCCATTTAATAATAAAATCACTCTTATTTAAAAAAATAAAATCTAAATATGTCTTTCTCTTAAAATAAAAATAAAAATGGAGTCAATATGTCTTAAGAGATTTTGTTTTTGTATGACTATATCGACAAGAGAAACGTCATGTATTCATAAATTTTGGCCTAAATGTGACTTCGTTTTGTACAGATGGTCACTGTGTTTTTGATAGCGGGAATCACTCTATTGTGTGAGACTTTGTCTAAATGTCACTCCATTTGTGAAGGGAATTACTCTATTTTTAGAAAATGGTGAAGTGTGACTTTATTCACAATGTAGGAATAGTAAAGTAAATGGAATGACATAGAAAGAATGAAGAAATTTGTGTTAATGAACACTTTGTTCACAACAAGTGTTTAAAGAAAACAAAATTGTTTAGTTAGAAAAAGAAGGAAGAGAAAACACTGTGTTCCATCTACACCAATTATATTGGCCGAAAATGAAGTTCCTAGTTTTTTTTGTACATAAAAAACTATTTGTTAAAAACAAAGTGAACAACTTGTGAGAAAGTAAAAGAAGGAAGAGAAAAACAAGAAATGGATATGGAAGAAAACTTGTTTCTTGCGATTTTTGAATGATTTGAAAGGTGGGAACCTAGTAACCAAGTATTGAGCAACACAATACTCAAACATTGATTTAATTTATTATTATGATTATTATTATAAAGATTGGTATGGGAGTGTAAGTTATTGTTCTTTTAAGTGAATTATAACTCTACTCAAAATCATTTTGCGGCTCTTGTGTGGTTGGTATAAAGATGCCAAGTCTTGGCTAAATCATTGGAGAATCAAGAAATCTATCACTTTACATAATATCGATAATATTAAAAATATTATTACAACTATAAATTTAAAAGAGAAAGTATGGCGCGATAAAGAATTAAGAATACAAGAAAATTAATATACTATAAGGAGATCTAGAAGATCAAAAGTATCTCTTTGTTTTAATTAAGGTAAATAATAAATTCAAATAAGGATGAACTCTCATTAGCTGTATAGTGGAACAAGGTGTTGGACAATTCCTAGAATGTCAAGCATCAAAAAAATTTGTCGTCTTTGTGACACTAATAATATTGAAAAAAAAAACATTTTTTTAAATGTTCTACTTACATCCACATCAAATCTCAATTTCAAAATATTTTTCACAATACCTAATTTCCTAACCTTTTAATTCATCCAAATTATAATACTTTAATAATTTTTTTATTAAAACTTTTTCAACACATAAATAAAATTTTAAAATAAACTAATCTTTTTTTTATAAATGATCTTAATAAATAATAATAATCTATTTTTAAGGTCACGACCAAGCCACACAAAATTGATGTATGAAACCCCTTGTTTATGGGACAAGGGACCCTCTTCCGCCCAACAATTTGACTAGTAATATTAATAACCATTCTTTAAGAAATTTTTTATTAAAACTTTTTCAACACATAAATAAAATTTTAAAATAAACTAATCTTTTTTTTATAAATGATCTTAATAAATAATAATAATTTATTTTTAAGGTCACGACCAAGCCACACCAAATTGATGTATGAAACCCCTTGTKTGTGGGACAAGGGACCCTCTTCCGCCCAACAATTTGACTAGTAATATTAATAATCATTCTCATTATCTCCTTCAAAATCGATGAAAAAATTCAAAAATCCTAATAATATATACATATACGCTACTCAAGGTTCAAGGTTAGAAAAACCTACCTGGCAAATGTTTTCCTCATTGAAATTGATTCTTTATAAACGGCTGATTTTCCTCATTGAAATTATTCTTTTTAACCGTCCGCACAACTTTCGATTTATAATCTAAGAGTATTGACCATCCCTTTTAATCCGTTGTTAAATTTTAATAGAAAATAAATTCCAACACGCATTTCTTGAAAAGTGCCCACCCTTCCCGGCGAAATATGTAATGATTGTATAGGTTTAATTTTAAAACCACAAGCCATAAATTTTGGAATGGGAAAATTTGATTTGGCTCCACATCGTCGGATTTTTATTCAAACTCAAAAATTGATTGGCTTTTAACCTTTTTATTATAATAATTTTTATTAATATTAAAGATCACTATCGCCACATAAAAATACATACCTATTCTTTTGAACTTAATTTATTATCAATATTTAAATTATTCTTTTACCATGTTTTGTTTTATAAAGATAATGAATACCTATCATCATTATATAAATATTTTATATTTTTGAGGTATAAGGTTAAATTACAATTAGGTTTTAATATCCAATTAGGTTTATGTATGAAGTTAAAAGTTAAGATGTTTTTGGATACTACACTATTTCTTTTTAAAGCTTTAGTCATGATTAGATGAGATATATTAGTTATTGGTTAAAACTACTTTTTGATGTGGAGTATTATTTTAAACTATTTATGTTTGGTTAAGAGTCGAGGTTATTTCCATGGGTAGAGATTAGATCTTAGGTCTGGGTAATAGATCTATCCTATCAGATGTGTTGATTGCTCATTTAAAACAKAAGAGGATTACTGTATTGGCACAAGCGACAGTATCCCGAAATCCTATTTCATTATCTGAGAATTGGTTAAGCAGTTAGGAGTTGGGCTTAGCGGGATTGTTAGCAACCGAGTGGGACTTATATCGCAGAGCACTTATATCGCAGAGCACTTTTATGCGTTGGTATCACACTCCATGATACGAACGACACACTATTATGGACCCGGGGGGACTCATCCGGGAACATTACAATTAAAAATATTTACTCTGCTCTTATATCTATTATGGATTATCCAATCTGGCGTGGTTGGAAGGTTAATATATGGAAATGGGACATTCAGTTAAAGATAAAATTGTTCATTTGGATGGCAGTGGAAAAAAAGATTCTGACATGGGACGCTCTTCAAAAAAAAGGATGGGAGGGACCTGGGATTTGTTATCTCTGCAAACACGATTTTGAAGATATTAACCATTTATTCATTCACGGTTCCTTCATAAAGACAGTTTGGGCCAGATTAGCACTTCTTCTTCAGATAAAAAGAACATGGGAAGGAGCCACACTACATGATTGTTTTGCTACTTGGACCAATGACAAATCAATATCAAAAAGTCTGGCTGCACTTACCTGTTGGTACATCTGGCTTGAGACAAACAAAGTTATATTTGATGAGAGATCACCTTCAGTTTCTACAGTGATATATAAGATACTTGGATCTCACAAATGGCTACCCCAATCCCATATAATTGTCTCCCTAAGAGTTTGCTCGATCACACAGAAATAAGGATTTACTATTGCTTGTTTTGATGGTGCGGCTATATCAGGTGGAAAGCAATGTGGAGCTGGTGGCGTCATCAAATTTCCAGAGTCGACTATATATAGATGGTACATCAACTCTGGGGAAGGCACCAACACAAAAGTAGAGCTTATGGGAGTTTGGGCTACTCTCACACTTGCCAATACGTGATCTATTGAAAATATACAGGTTCTGGGGGACTCCAAGGTAGTTATTGATTGGCTAAATCATAAGAGTAACCTACATGCGATTGACATCGAAGGATGGAATTATAGAACAATGGATTTGACTTCCATATTTCAAGGCATTAACTTTCATCATATTTACAAGGAATTCAATAAGGAGGCAGACATTTTATCTAAACAAGCTCTCTTGGAACCGAAGGCAGATTAACCTTTTTCCAATGGGTAGGAGGGGCTGGAGGTCCACTTACCCATATAAATCTCTTTGAAATTTCTCTAAGTTGAAGTGAAACATGATTACCATTCCACTGGTAGTGAAAAATTTCAAGTTTGTTTTGTTATTATGAAGAGATAAACATTATCTTGCCGGTTTATGTCATTAGGCCCTATGTGGTATGTAAGAAACTTTTTTGTCATAATTGTTGGATCTTTTAGTATCGAGCTGGAACTGAATGATCTTTAAAGATGTAAAAAAAATTATACTCTAATATAATTTTGAGCGAATTTTCTATTGGAAAAAAATAGTGGATCTTCTTTAAACATAAAAAATATATATATTCATAACATTTAATTCAATAAAATTTTATTCCCTTATAATCCATTAACAAATTATTTTAAATGATTAAATTTTATTTAAATGAATAATATATTTACATATTAAAGTTTTAAAATTATATCTATAAACTTGAAGTTAAAAGTTAGATGTTTTTGGATACTACACGATTTCTTTTTAAAAGCTTCAATCATGATTAGATGAGATATTAGTGATGGGTTAAAACCACTTTTTGATGTTGGAGTATTACCTTAAACTACTTACGTTTCATTAAGAGTTGATCTTCTTTAAACATAAAGAAAAATATATTTATAGTATTTAATCGAGTAAAAGTTTATTCTCTAATAAACCATTAACAATTTTTTTTAAATAATTAAATTTTAGTTAAACGAATAATATATTTACATATTAAAGTTTTAAAATTATATCTATAAACTTATACTAAATTAATAACTTTAAATATTATACATTTTTCCTTACCTCGAAGGAATTATACTAATATTTTATATAAACATGGTTGAAATAGAAAAAGGAAAAAAACAACACCATCGGAAGTTAAAAAATACAATTGCTTGGCACCCACTAATTTCTTATTTGATTTAAAACGATAGATGACTTGTCAATATGCACGTTTGCGTGTTGTTTATGGTGTTATTGATGTGTAATTGACACGTGTGAGAGGACCCCAATTACGTGGACCACATGTGGTTTCTCTGCATTAAATCCAAATGATCTACCCGTCCACCAACCGACATGTTGGACTTCATAGAAAGATAACATAGAGGTTGCCCACTTGAAGGGAACAAAGGAAAAATAAAATAATAGCACATAGGGTGGCATGGATAAGTTCATATGAAATAACTCCAGTTCAATTAGTCAACCATGTCTTTTTTTCAATCTCCACTTGAGATTTTATACTACACTTAGTCTTAGTCAGCCATGTCTTTTATTCAATTGTGATGAGTAGATTGTTTGCATCACGGATGATATAAATTTCTAAACAAATCTAATAATGATTCCTTTTTTAAAGAGTCTTAATTATTATAAATATAGCTAATGACATTCCAAACAAAATTCACTCAAATAATGATTTTTTTTTATGGGTATCTTTATTCACATTTTTAAATTATCAATAATGATGATAAAGACTGATAAGGTTTATTGGACAAATAATCAATAATGATGATAAAGACTGATAAGGTTTATTGGACAAATAAAATAAATCGGATTCAATATTTTTCAAAATGTAAATTTTTATATTTTCATATGATGGAAATGAAAGTATCAAAGTTGTTATCGTTTTTGTCACACGAAGTTTAAAAAAATAATTAAATTATGAAACAGAGTAAAGTCATGTTTTATATTATTAAAGGTAGCACATACTAAAAGAAAATATTATCCATCCTGAACCTTTTTTGACCACCATTTTCAAGTTACTCCAATGACAATTTTCACTATCAAGGTCATGATCATTGGTCCGAATTTTAACAAATATCCTTTTTGTTTTTTAAGCCTACAATGTCAAAAATTTACTTTTGATCAACCACACTAGGACTAATAAAATCTTAGTATTTCAACTTTCTTTTATTAGTGATTTCATTGTCATTTAAGGTTTTATCTTTAAATTTCATAGGGATGTAAGATTTAATGTTATTGACATTATTAATTTGATTGTCAAACTTCTTTTATGTTCCATGAATTAACCTAAGCCTCATAATATCTAGCTCAATCTCTTTTGAGCCTATCATGGATACTATTCATACTAGAAGCAATGACAAAGAGTCTATCCTTGTTCAACTGAAGCGTGAATTTATGAAGGTGTGTCACACTTTTTAGTAAGAGAGGAGGGTAAAATCCATGTGAGCGAACCCTCGATCAAGGTCTTTTTCTATCCCTCAATCAAGGTCTTTTTCTAGCCCTCAATCAAAGTCTTAAGAGCTAAGCATAAGCCCTTGATTGAGGGATTGTAAGAAATGTAACAAACCCTCGATCGAGGATTTATCAAGGATTAAGTTAACCCGAGATCAAGGGTTAGCAAATGATACATTGATTAAGGGTTTGAAATTTTATTAAACTTGTGTTAGCACATATTGTTGATGGAAGGGTGTTTTTTCTCTTAGGAAATAACCCCTTGGTGAAAAAATGTAGAAGAGGGGTGATTGAGCGACCCACTTTATGTTTTTATCCTAAGTTTTTGGGTGATTTGATGGTTTGGCGCGTTGTGCTAAGGAGCGTGCAGATCTAAGCAGCTGAGCATGGCACGCTCAAATCTATGGTCCACAGCCAATATCAAACTCCCCTCTGACCTTTTGCCTTTAACAGGGGGGGGGGGGC